>CAEFZX010032216.1:0-66853 GCA_903066825.1 Alfaro cultratus
ATTGCTTTCTTTCATTTGCAGTGGACATGGAAATCCTTGTTCTCTGTTTGCACTTCTTTGATGGTCAGTGGGAACCAAATTGGTTTTGAGACAGATGACAAGAAAGACATGACAATACATTCTAATCCAATATGCTCCCTTTAACAAGTACAATCTTTCTGGTGACATTTGGTAATAAAGGGTCAGAGTCAAAGTATTCTAATAACGAAAGAACTATTTTCAGTCTGCAAGTTGATTTCACTGTTTGCTATTTTCATGCAAATACTTTTATGGCATTCACAGCCACAACCACAGACAGTAAAAGAACTGCGGATGATTTATGGCAATAGCCAGGTTTTGTTATCTCCATTTTTTATGTTCCTTGAAAGGAGATTATTGTGGAGCCGTACAAAGAACTTCTTCAGTTTTATAGAGAATATGAAAAAAAAATAAAGGTACACATAAGGTGCACATAAAGTGCTACTAACTGATTAAAGTACACAATGACCAACACAGTGAATGTATTAAACTGGGACTGTGATAATGAGAAATCTTCCTCCAACATTTATATTATTTTTTTATTTTCTTCAAGTTTTTTACATGTGCAGGATATTTCTGTGCTTCCTGTAATCAGCGACAAGCCATATGTTCACGGTCTTAATGAGCAGTCTGACTGTTCGTGCAAGTACTAAGCAGGTGATATCATTACACCTGTAGACATCAAAAGGCTGACAGAATCACAGCATTTAAAATTGCAATCACAAAGACTAATCAGGCCTCTATGTGCACATATTCAAAGTTTAGCTTGATGACAAGGTGCAAGATTACCACGTCCTAAATGAGTTCTGATTTTTAGGACCACACACACATTTAAAGATTTAAGCTGGCGAGTCATTTTTTCTTTTTTTTTTTGGTCTCTTGTTGCAAACATTTCAGGCAAACCATATGAAGAAGCTGGTTGCCTACAGCTGGTGCCAGGGCAAGTTTGCTCCTCAAAAAGATTGCATGGAGACAGCATCCTTTAGGATTGATTGACTGTATTAAGTTAGGTTGGCATCTGGCATTAGAGTAGATATGTTGGTTAATAAAAATAATGTATTAATGTTTGTACAATTCCAGAAAGTACATAGTGAGATCTTGATCATTTGTGGGAAAAGAGTTAGCTGTTTCCATCAGATGCTTCACCATTCTAATAAGCTGGGTTTCTTTTGACCTGAAAATACTTTAACACACAGAATGTACTGTAGGTTATATTGCAGTCGTGGACACAGGATTGCAGGAACGTTTGCCAGATCTGAAGCAGAAATCGGTGAGTGAGCGGCTGAGATATGACAGGCTTGGGCGATGTTGTTCAGAACGGCAATGACCAACCTGTCTGGAGTTATTGCAGCTGTAAAGGGGAAAACCCAAGGGAGATGTGGACAAAGAAACAGTCTGGGTTTGGTTATGTGGGATCCACTGTTTGACAGTTTCAGAAATATGGCAGGTGGAGACGAGACAGAAGACAAGCAAGGGTCAAGAAACATTAAATCGGAGTCTGTAATAAAACTCAGGCAGGGAAAGGCAAAAAGTCAGGGTTCAGAAGGCAGAAACGGGGTTATGTAGTCAATGACTTGGTTTGGTTTGAAAGGACTGAATTTTGTCTGCATGAAACTACAGATGGTCTGACACCTATACTGTTACTGGGGGAGGTTTTTATTCTGAAGAGCACAGGTGAGCATGATTAAGTGATTGAACAGTCAGGAGTAGAGAGTGTAGCAAAAATTGGAGAACCATCCCAAGAAACAACCAAGATATGACATGAAAACTCCAGAAACATGAACTATAACAACTTACGTTTTTGTTTTTGTGTTAAATTGCAATCCACTAAGTACAGTAAATAAATAATCACTGTAAAAGCTCATAAAATAACTCATTAGCTGTTTAAAATTTCTGAGTTGCTTTTAGATGGGAGAAACTAACTAACTGCATCCAGCATTTAGCTTCACTTTTTGGTGTGAACTGCTCATATTTTCTAAGTCACTGTTGATCGGATGGGTAGCCACAACAAGCAAGACACAGAATGCTGGCAGCAACTTGAAGTACAAGAGATTATTGTGTAAGTATAAAATTTTTTCGCAGATAAAAACTTTGCAAACAAGTTCAAAGTTAAAAAACAAACCCTGGAGGCATAAATTCTTCAAAGTTATTACTTTGTTCTGAGGATCATTCAGGCACCCTTTGGCCCCCCCTAGTTACATTCCTGCCACTTGCAAAACTTCTTGACAATTACTTAGATCTACCTCGACTGTGACAACCAGGGATTAACAGATAGACAATAAAACCCTGTCATTAGGGATTGGGGAATGGAGTTTTGACTTAGATGCGCTCGTTGCATCTGTTTCTGAATGAGACCTGTGCAAGATGACCTCATGAAACTATTGGATTTGGGTATCCTAGCAACAGCTGGAAAATGGAGCAGTAATTGTGAAAAAACGGGGGGTGACAGACATGTCTAACACAACAATTTTCCCTACCCTTCATGTGTCCTTGAGTGAATATTAAGCTACACTATCTTCCATTCACAGTTTAAAATCACTTTATGAATACATTTTATTACTTTTTTTTTCCCACCAGGAGTATTTTTCTTCTAGTAGCATGTACCTACATTGAAAAGAAAATATATATTTTTTTTTATTATTTGTGTGTGGAATGGTCATTTTTGTCATGGTTAAGGATAATTATTTAATGCTAAAATCATTTGCTTTTGAGAAAGGTGTCAGATGTGCAGGCTTGCCCTGGGTTTAAAGCTGAGACGTGTTGAGCCAAAGTCAAATAACAGACATGTTTAAGCAGAGTGGCCTCCTTCAGTCAGGCCCTCTTTTTAATCTGGCCCCTACAACGTGCCAAACCCAAAGGCTTTGTGGGCCAAATCCCCAGATTGAACAGCTTTACCACTGAAAACCTTTAGCAAATCCTTCTCTCTAGCTATTTCTCTCCTCTTTTTTCTTTTTTACCTTACCCATTCTCCACAGTTTGACTACTAACGTCAACGCAGCCAAGTGACAGCTGTCATTTATAGCAGTCCAGCCAAAAGTTGCGCATATTTTTTTCATTATTACCATCTCTTTTCAGTTGTTACCTCATGATAATAATTTGTCAGCTCAGAATGAGCTCAAGATCAAACTGCAAAAACTGTCTTTCATATTTACTTGTCTGCTTTAAAAAGCACAACCTGATTTATTTATGTTTAATTACTTCAATATCATAAGTGTAATAGGATTTGCCATTAATTTGCCATTGAATACACAAAGATAGCAGCTTGTTGTTGTTTGGTTTCTTTTAGAATCAGTATTTAATACATGGAATAAAAGAAGTGTAAGTAATAACTACTGTTGCATCACTGTTGTTTGAGTCATTTTCACTGGAAATAAATGACTGTGTCACAAAACAAACACAAAACAGCTAATCAAAATCTCTGCCACTTTAAGACGGCGACAAGAAAACAGCTTTCATCAATTTAAGTTTTCTCTTTAAGTCATATCACCACTGGAGAGCCATGATATATTTGAAAAGTGACTAAGGAAAATTACCGATAGAAGTTTACTGATGCCTCCGAATATTGATTACATCCCAACTGGGGGGCTGCGTAATCCTGAATCCAAGCTCTGACCTTCACAACCAGCGGTTATCGCTGTGCACAGATGCAAAGATCAAAGATTAGTTTATAGATAAAAAAAAAAAAAAACACTCAAAAAGTTAAGTAAATTATTCACCGTCAATAGTAAAAGCTGTAAAGTACAGAACAGCATAACAGCTATTCACAAGAAAACAAGAATGGGTGACTCAAGAGAAAGTAAATATGTGTGGAGAATCAATAAAATGTCTGTTATCCTTGATTTTACAACCACACCAACAGATCTAAATGAACTTAAAAACACAGAATAATGGTGCACGATGTACAGTGTAATGCAGACTCCACCCTTACTTTATATTTTGCTTTCCTTTGATCCTGTAAAGTTTTTGTCATCATAGAGATCACAGTTTTTATTTGGACTTTGCCGGATTTTCCCACTTGTTTCTGTCCAGACTTTCTTTCATCTTTTAAAGCTGCTTAGCATGGGCATATAAATCAACCCAAACTCAAGCATAATGCTTTAACAGTAACTCGGAAATAGAAAAGATACCAACAACCAAATGAGATAAGGTCCAATTCAGTTGTTGTGGAACTACAATGCAGTTTATTACAAGTCCAATTGATGTTCAGCTACATAGAATCATATTCAGTTCAGATTATTGTCAAAACACTCCAGTTCATTCAAATCTTAGAATAAATAAGTGTTTCAGATCCAAAAACATACTAAAGAATTCAGCTGACAGTTTAATGAGAAGAGAATAATGATGATAAATGGTAATAATTCAAGCCTGATGTCATTTTTCAGCTTGGTAAACCTGATGAACCAGGATTGCCGAATGCTAGCGCACACCCATCAAAACCCTCTAAAGCTAACTAGAAATGTTTTTTTTTTTTTTTTTACAAAATCCAAAGCAGACATGAGAAACTTCAAACATGTTTGGGGATTAAGACGCACAGACTTTTCTGTGCCTCCTGAAGCTACAGCTGCAAGTACATATTACATCATTAGTTGTGCGTCACTCCATGCTGAGGCTGATTCTGCCCTCTCTCATCAATCTCCCCCGCTGCTCCCACTTTGTCAGTCACGCGCTCACACGCACGCAAAACACTACTCTCCATATTTCATCTCTTTTTTACTGAACTTTCTTTTTTCCATTGACTCATTTCTAAAGCTTTTTTTTGCCAAGCTTAGCTGTCTTTTTTTTTTTTTTTGGCTGTCAGATGATTTGAGTGTCGAGTTACTGCTGAACAACAACAAACTGCATGGCTTTCGCTTTGAAGCCACTGAAAGATGCATGTGTAGAGATGATTCGGTCGCTTGTTGTTTAAAACATGTTATTTGTTGCATGCCGGCAACATCATCTTTCAACCAAAGTATGTTGTAGATTCTTCTTTTTTTGTTGTTGTTCTTATAAATGTCCGTTCCCCTGAGTAAAATGTAATTGCTGAAGCCGTGTCAAACGAAAACAGCAAAAGCAGTGGGGGTTCAAGTTGGATCTCTGCAGGTTTGCCCATTAAGGAACTTCACTGCCAACAGCAGTTTACTGTGGAAAGATTGTTTTTTTGTCTGTTGTAACATTGCAACACACTTTACAACAAAGAGAGGGGAACTTCAATTGTTGGCATCTTTTGAATCTTTTTTTTTTATCCTTTTTGATTGTTTGCGATTTTGCGAACAAGGCGCTTTAGCTGAAAAGTCATAGCTTGATTTTTTTTATTTTTTACTGCAAATAAATTCATATATGAAAAAAACCCAACAAAAATAATGTAATTTTACAGCATTGCATATTTTTAGAGATTCCATAAAAAAAGAAATTTCCCTCTTACAGATTTAAAAAGTCAGCATTTAAATTTTGTATCTATGTACTTTTTTTTGTTTTTTTTGCACCACAATGTGATAGCATTGCTACAGCATAGCATACGTCCACATGTTCTCTAGTTTTTACAATCCCACACACACACAGCAGCGCTACAGCATCTCATTTTTTACACCTTATGGACAAGATGTGCTTTTCCTACATCATCATCCTGGTTTTAGAGGAAAACCATTAAGAAGAGTTTTCAATGGTTCTTCTAGTATGAAAATCAACTGGCTGTTTCTTTCCTATTCTGAAGATTAGCCAAGAGACTTTGTGTTCTCGCTCATGTCGTACTTGAAGAACAGGAAGTCAAGAATGGTTTAAAAAAATGCTCAGTTCAAGATTATGGTACTGCAAAAAAAAGATCAATTTATGTCAAGTCTTACATTTTAAATGGCCATTCTCTGTTCATGTCTTATTTGATGCTTGTAAGACAACAAATGATTGGATCTAGAAATAAACAACAGAACAGGGTGTCATTGTGTTCCAGGATATAATAAAAAGAGACAATCAAAGATGCCTTAAAGTGTGAAACACTGCTTTATTCTAATTGACTCTTCGGTAAAAAAAAAAAAAAAAAAAAAAAAAGCTTAGCCAGCAAACTGGGGAGAGACTGGCCTGTTTTTGCCAATGGTTTTTGCCAGTAGTTCATTGTGGCCTTTTGTATCACTGTCACGCTGTGAAATGAGTGAAAAGTAACAGCAGGCTACTACCCACATATCAATGTACCACTACGCTGTGCCAAGTAGTGCCTTGGAGCTGGAATCTGCATTCCCCTCGTGAGAATATGCTCAGTCCAGAGTGCTTCCTGATTTTGCAGGCAAGGCAGAGAGAAGAAGAAGAGCAGAAACCGAGGGAAAACCTGCAGAAGGAGCCAAGTTTCACCCTGTTTCCAGATGACAGATCACGATCAGCGCTGAAATCAAACATGGTGCATATGTAGGTCCAATCAGGTTTAACAGAAATTAGTCCGAGGCAGAATGAAAAAGAAAAATCCCAAGACTGTAAGGTGCAGGTCAATTAACAAAGAGTAGATCTGAGGAGATATGGATCAAGCAGGGCAAAATGAAAAGGTCAAGGAGAAGCAAAACAGGGGTTATGGTCCGTCTGCGAAGACACGGCCAGGGAAGTCAGAAGCAGTTTGAAGAATCATCTCCAGAGGCTTCTTCAACCTTCTCGACTTTCTGGTAAAGTCAGTCGACTAAGAAGGTGAAAAAAAATTGCTGTCTTGTGGAAAAAGCTGGAAATGTGAGCCCAAAAGAAGAAATAGAGTAACTGTTTATGTTTTTCTTTTTTCTTTTCCTGGGTCACACTCTATACCGCTATGCCCCCACCGCACCCAGGAGCATCTGTTTCACGGAAAGAAACACGGCTTTGTTTTAGCCATTGTTTAGCACAATATGACCGCCTACGAATGCTCATGTTACATTAAAGAAAGTACCATAAAGTGTGAAAGACATGCGTAAGGGCTTAGAATTTACAGTACAAAACAGATTCAATGTGCAGAAATGAAAAGACGCCATGTTTAGCTGCTTTCATTGTCGCTGCAAGAATGCATTCATATTCCCATGGGACCATTTAAAATTAAAACTAATGCAAATGAGCCCCAGTCGCTGCACTGGAAGTTATTTGCTTAAGCAAATTGTCACCCAATGGAAATGCAGTGCTCATGTTGTCACATCTGCTCACGCTGATAATGTCGGACAATACTGAGCTGACTTAGCCCCAAAGCTGAACCCCAGAAGACGAATGATGATAATAAGCTCGTGGGAACAAATACAGTCACATGGGCATGTTTATAATGGCAGAGCTTGAGGGTGAACGCGATGGAGAAATGGAAACAGCCAAAGGTCAGGACCCTCAAGCTATTATCATCAAAGAGTAGCAATAAAGGGTGAGCAAATATGAGTTCCACATTTGCGCAATTCCAGTATGATTTTAGTTCTTTCATTTTTGTAGATTTCTGAGAGTAAAAAAAAATTAAAAATAAAAATCAGTGTTGGCTATCCTGACCTTGTTAGTGGTTTCCTTTCCAGAAGTAGAGCAATGTTTTATAAATCTAAATGGTCTGGCAAGGACATTTTGAAATGAAACAAAAAAAAAAGTTTTTATGATGTTTTCATTCTTGCAAACAAATAAAAGAGTGTGTAGCATAGAACCCCTGTTCCCATCGAAAGGCACTCGGCGCTTTTCATGCAGAGGACGTTGTTGTGCTTCATCCTCAAAATGTTATCTACAACCTGTCAATCGATCAATGTAACCTCACACATATCCCATAATCCCAGTTTACCCTTTTATCTCAGGCCCGTTACAGCTAGCACAAATGCTAAATGTCAACTTTAACCCACGATTCCGTGTTAGTACTTTCAACTGAGTGCAGAGGTTTTGCAGAATATAGTTGATATTTTCCACATTTGTCAGCTTTTGTAGAAACCATGACTTCCTGAACTCATTTAGATTATCTTTGGTACATTTGTTGGTAAGCTATATAGCACATATTTACAACAATGTAGTTTGTGTATGAAAAAAAAGAAAAGAAAATCATTTTACACAAACATAACTTTTGTCCTGGTTGGAAGTGTCCCCATTTGTCAAAAGCTTTTCTACTAAAAATTGCAATTAAAAAGTTTTGTTTTCTTCTGGACAGAAAGGACTGACTGAAATGCCAGCATTTTATCAAAGCTCGGGAATTTAAATTGGAACTGCAGTAACTCCAGTTCTTTTTGTAATTACTAAGGATAAACAACACACACAGTTTTAGGCATACAAGTCAAATCTAACAACTTTTGTAAACCAGAGACACTTTATTCTGCAGTACAAGTCTTTTTTTTATCATTTAACAGACACCAACAAAACTAAAAACCTAGAGGCAAGTCATCTATGTTGATTTTTTTGTTTTCTTTTTCCCAATAAAACCACTTCTGGATTATTGTTAACTTGTATAGCCAAATGTCAACCAATCAAGTCCAGCTCTTCACTGCTTTAAACAGAAAATCTCCCTCCAGGGGTTGTTGCTTTTTTTTTTTTCTTTGTGATTCCAAAAGTGGTGCCGGCTCGACTTTGGAATTACAACCACCAGTGAACGCTTGGATGTTAATTAAAGAATGCAAATTTCATGTTTCTGGTCCAAGGCTGACACAAACCCAAGGCTCAGAGGTCCATAAGAGAGAACATGCACACCAAACAACAAAAAAAAAAAAAAGAAAAGTTTTGAAGGCTCCTATCCACAAATACTGATGACGCACACACACATCCATCCACAGGCAACCGAGGGCCCTAATCAGTCCCTTCATCACCCGCTTTGTTCTACAAGATAGAAATGAGATGGGCAATGAAGCAAATGACCTTAAGCTGGTGAAACTCAGGGAGCTGATTATACAAAAGTTACATGTTCATAAATATGTTTACCAGTTTGCAAATTGAAGTCACAAAGTGGGTCAGAACTTTGGGGAAAGTTGGTGAACTTTGTGTGAATGCAAAGTTTAAGCGCAAACACCCACACACAGAGAGTGTGACTGAAAGCAAAACAAACCCAGAGTTAACATGAATAAAAAAATAAAAATCTAACTCCGAGAATGTTTTTTTTTTCTCTTAAAACTGATTAAGAGAAATTATTTTTCAGCTTTGTTACAATTCAAACAGAATGACACTCCCTCCCGAGAGCCGCCTATCCCCTACGTGGATTTGCGAACAAATTAAAATCCTAATCAGTATATTCTGACATTTTTTTTTCATACCAGTCAAATTTCTCATATTTCTCCCCATTACTTCCCAGCGTGCAGCAAATCCTTTTTGGGAGTTACGACATCAGAAGGCATTGGTGACCTTATTAGGCCATGAAAGCTGCTGAAAATGTGAAAGACTGTGGAGGTTTTTGCAATTCCAGAGCATTTTGGGCAGCAAAACATCAACTAAATTCAAAAGATGTTCTTAGAAATACAGTTTGGCTTGTTTCTACATGTGACGGTTGGACATCAGGCGCTGACTGGTCGTCCTACGGCTCCTTATGAACCCCAGCAAACCAGGGACGGAGTTGCTGTCAGGTGTGGAAGCTGCAGCTCTCCAACAGAGATCCTCTGAAAAGGGAAGACCTCCCACTATCAGGTAAAAAAACCTACATCCCAACATTAGGGATAATAACATTAATGTTTTGAAGTGAGTCCTAATCCTAGAATAATTTCATTCGAAAGATGGCTTTGCTAAATATGACAGAAATACGTGTCTGAATTTTATGAAATTCGTGAAAAATATCATCATTATTAAAACACATATTGGGGGATTTTGCAAACAATTCTGGACTGATTTAAAGCAGGAAATGTTGAATTTAGTTTATAATCAAAAAGTAAGAAAAAATCAGTTCAGCAGAAATGTCTGAACAGCTGATTTATGCAGACACGAGTTAAATTATCCAGAAGAAATTTGAAGGAGTTATTCACCACTCAGTTTCTGGAATAAAAAAAGTCGATATTTTTCCCTCACTATTGAGTTGAATTGTATTCTAAGAGTGTGTTTCGGTGGAGGAATCCTGAGAGATATTGCCGAGTTCCTGTAAATATGCAGAATGGGCTCATCTCAGCAGCACATACATTTTATTTATTATTTTTATTTATTTTTTCTCTCTCTCTCTCTCTGAGAAGTGAGAGCAAACTGTCCGCAAAAGCCTGTGGAGATATAGTTTCATTACACTTGCATAATGGGCGAGAATAGATCTGAGTTTCTCTATGTATAATAAGTATATCAATCATGCGTACAGTTGGAGAAGTGCACAAGAATGAGCAAACGGCAGACAGTAGGCACAGAAGTATGTCCACGCATATATCAGCACAACATTTATGCAAAAAAATAAAAAAATACATGAACATATTAGCAGGTGCAGCACAGTTTCACTGTGAGGCTTTTAATCTTGTAATAAAAAGAAACAAATTACTTCATCCACTTTGACAAGCTAATATGTTGTGTTTCACAGCTCTGTGCCCCGCAGGCTGAACGTACAGCACAATGCTCATTTCTTTTTTTATTATTATTATTTTTTTGCCTCCTTTCTGCAGGATTGATTTCTCTTTTCAAATAAGTCGTAAACTTTGTAAGAGGCAGTGAGCCTGTTGGCAGCAGAGTTTAAAGGCATAATCTGCACTCAGACAACAAAGTAGAAATGATAATAGTCCTTCCTACGGAGCGCCGAGTGGAGGGATTCACCGGAGTTGTCACTAAAGCTCGTGATCCAAAGTGGCACAAGATGTGACATAAAATGTTATATTTACTACAACCTTTGGAATGTTTTCCACTCAGATCTTGGAATGCGGCCTTGTCACACACTACATTTGCTCCAGGGATTGCATTTTTCTGCTGCTTTCGGACAAACAATTCGGCAGCTTATGAAACAAAGAATTTAAATGAGACATTTTACACATGGTTGACTTTGGGTTTAACACAGAAATGGGATTGAATTTGTCGTGTCAACTGGAATACTCAAGGAACTTTTAGAGGCAGGAATTCAGCTATGTTGTGCTTCACTGCTATGCTGTTAATCAATCAGTCGCATATATCAATCATCCAAAAAACTTCACCTTAGTTATTTTTCTCATTGTCATGATTCTTTTCTGCCAGAAAATATCTACAAATTATGAGAAAATCACCATTAATTAATAGAATCAAAGTCTACATGTATTTTTGATCAAATTAAATATCAAACAATAAACTACCTCTCCTAATAACAAAAGGTAATTATTTAAATACTAATGCAATACTGTTATTCTGCTAATTGAGATGTGATGGTTATCCAGACTTTCAAGCCACATTACATGAAAATATCTCCACTGTATCTGACTGTTATGTAGTTTAAGTGAAAAAGGAGGAAATGTTTCTTGTTTTCCCGCCACAACTGTTGACGTTCACCTTCACGGCAGGCGGTACATGGGGATTAGCCCCACCTGAGCTGAATCAAGAACGTCTGCTTGCTCGAAGTTGTTATCGCCAAACAGGTTGGTCTGTGTATGTTCCGAAACCGCTGAACAACTTGGATTTTCACGCAACGACATCTCCTGGGTTTACAACGGTCCAAGAAAGAGAAAATGTCCAACGTGTGGAGGAAAATGTCTTGTTTGTGTCAGAGGAGACAGGTGAGAGGCGCAGAAATGCAACAGTAGCTCAAATAAACTCTAAATACAACTAAAAAACGCAGAGTTTACTAATGTATTTACCATTTTACCAGTCAAATATGTTGTTTAAATGAAGAGAAAAAAAAGTGTAAAAGGAAAACATGCATACTATATTTTCAGAGCCCTATGTTGGATGTACCTATAACAGATTTATTTTATATCGATATGGCTTATAATAAAACCTTTTGTTCTCTGTGTACTTTATCTTTGCACCATCATCTCATGCACCATCTGGTAAACACACCTCATAAACCAGATTTCTGTCTGCGACATATACAGCAACGTGACAAATGTGCTCAAAGTCCCTCTTCTTTAGATGATAGCAATCTCTTCAAGTTGAATAAACTTTGTCGACTGTATGGATCATTTCACCCACAGCCCCAAAAAAACAAACAAACAAAAAAAAAAGAAGCCGAAGGGAGGCCTCCCCCGCCGCATCACAGCCCAGCGAGCACAAAGGACACCGGGCCACATTAAACTGTCAGCGAGGACAGCAATCAAAGAATTTATGACCCTTGACCTCTATTGTGTCTGTGCGGGCCGGGGGCTCGTCGCACGCCGAGGAGCGTGAGGGCGTTAATGATTCCTGACTGTACAGTTTGGCTTTTTTCAGCTCTGCCTGCTGCGCTTTCGTCTTCACACACACTTGTGTCCTTGCGTATTTCCATGCCTACTTCAGAGTGTTTTAAAGACGAAGCGGAAAAAGGGTCGAAGGTATAGAGAGACGGGAGTGTGTGATTGTGTGTGCGCTTCTTGAATCCTCACTTGCTTAATTATAAATGTCTCGGCTGTCTGAGGCTGCTTTTCCTGCATCCCAGGAGCTTCTGTTAATATTTCATGCAACTGTCCTGTTCCCAGAGTTAAATGGCCAACCAGCAATTAGGGTTATCGGTAGAAGACCTTTACAAGGATGAGCAACCCTCAGTGGGAACAAGAATGTGTTTACTGGCAGGACAAAAAAAAAAGCATGCAGAGTTGTTTGTCTCTTTTTTCTTATTATTTTTTAAAGAATAAATCATCTTTAAACCAAAGACGATTAATTCTCTTCTTTGGTTTAAAGGTTCAATCTAAACATTAGGAATTAATATATACAGTATATATATCTAAAAAACAGAGCTGTAAAATTCCCAGGTTTCTGCCATTTTGTTCCAGATCATCAAGTAAATTTAAATACCAGAAAATGAAATCCTGAGGAGATGTAAGACGTTCATGTGGAGAGCTTTATTCCCTTGATCATTTTACTCAAGCTACATCTTTCGAATACTAAAGTTTGTTTGACGAGCTGAAACATGTAACAACTGAGCAAATCCGGAAAGTGGAAACTGCCTCCTCTCAATTTGAATGATTTAAAAACATTTCTGACCAAAAACACCCAGATATGCCCATGTTTAATGGATTATGAACAGTTCAAGTATTTTACCACTTCAGCTGCCCTTCACTGACTTTATGTTTCCATGCAGATGAGTCATTTCCGAAACATAATTAATTCATCCTTGTATAGCCACTCTGTGCGGCATCAGATAGATTACCAAAACAGTGTGAGAGGAAGACGAAGGGGAAAAGATTCATTTTTTTTCTGCTCTCATCACTCATTCTGTCTCTGGGTTAAAAAAATGAGAGGGGAAAAACACAGGAAGCAAAAGTCACTTGAAGCACATAAGAAAAGCACTTTACTAGTCATTTTACCTATTTTTGCAAATAAAACCTCCCCTAACACCACAAAAAACTGTGTTTTAGTATCATAAGGATGGATGCCATCCCTCTCCAAGTTCTTAATAGTACAAATGTGACCTTTGCCTTTCTTCTGAGGACCCAATGTGGTCCTCTTATCAGCTGTCCTGGAACCTCTATTGCTTCCTCTAAAGCTACAGTGACCTTTATTCATGCCAGCGTGGGGATGCGGTCTTGTTCAGTCTTTGGGAGACTTGATGCCTCCATTGTAGCAAAAAGCCCTCGCAAAACAACGGTCAGACCTCTAGTTCCTCTAGACTGACTCAAGCTATACATACAGGACGATTGTTAGATTTACTTCAGTATTGTACATTTGTCAAAGTACCCTTTATTAAAAATGGCTTCTCTTGGCACCTGTTTGTGATGCCGAACGGGTGCAGGAGGCGGTAATCCTACACATTGCTAGCCACCGTTATAAAGCTGTTAATAAAGCGCTAGTGTTGCATTGTGTCAGTATTGGTTTATTAAGCTTCTGTTTGATTACTTGAGGAGAAGTTGACATCTTCTGAACAAAAATTACTAAAATACATAGAGACTTGTGGCGGCCAAATACATTAGCTACACATGGAACATATTGCTGAAGGGGATATATATTTTTATATTCTGTTCTCATCCCCAGAATGAGGAAACGGACGGAAATCTGATGGATGGATGAAAGGACAAACAGATTTACTTCCTTCCATCCATCTCTGGACTCCATGTCCCAACCCTGCTGATTAAAAATTCATATACAAATCTCTTTGCATGTTTTGTATCCAACAGTGGCAACACCTGTTCCAGGCTATTGCATCACATACTTGAAATGGCAATAATATATTAGTGGCCAACACTGCAAGAACCAAACCCAGCCTCCCTAAAGCGCTGTTGCCTGCCTTGGGCTGTTTTGACTGGAAATATTGCAGGTAGTTTCCTCTTCTTGTAACTAAACATACAGTAGTAAGGTTACTAGAGTCATTCAAAGATGTTTTACTGTCTTTTCTTTACAATATTATCTATGGTGTTTAATTAACTGCTGTGTAAAACAACAGCTACCTACACAAGTTCTAGTGTGGTTAAAACTGTTAATGTCAGATTTACAGAATCTGCTAAAGAGTTGAAAGATCCTAGCACTAATTAATGTGAATGTTATTAAACACAAAGAAAATTTGTCTAAAAAAAGACAAATTTTACTAAATCCACCCAATGTATTCTTTATGTAGATACAAGACACAAATTTAGAGATTTTTATGTTTTATTTATTTCTAATTGCATTGAATTTCCACAACTAGTTGACACTTAATGTGGTTCTAATGGAAAATGTGCATTTTTATTTTTACACAACTTTCCACAAATAGCAGCATTGCATAGAAGGAAATGTGTCCATTTTATCTATAGCAGACATTGATCAGAAAACTATAATCTGACCTTCTTTCACATTAACAGCTCTATAAGAAGATTTCTTTTTTCCCTGAATAAGAAAAGAAGCATCACAATTGTGGTTGGCAGACTTTCTACTTGTCTTAATATATATTTTATCATCAATGACCTCATAGTTCAAGCAAGTTGTTTATGAATATGAATCAATAAAATAATATAATTTTTGTTTTTTTGAAGTTCTCTTGTGTTGTGAAGAAAGTATTTCCAATTATTTCATTTTTACTTATTTGTTAGTTGCAAACTGATGGTAGCAGTGGAGTCCATTGGGACAATCCATTGAGCTCTGGGTTATTGTGGTTTGGTTGGTGTAGCATGAACATATGAGAGATGTTTGAAATCATTGCTCTATTACCACTAAAAAAGCCCCAAATACTCAGTAAATGGACACAGTCCATGACTGCAGTTCATCAAGAACAGGGACATTGTAGCAGAACCTTACAAACTTGAAGAACTCCAGTTTTTTGAGAGCAGCAGTCAGTATGTGCAAATATACAACACACATACAAAGATTACAACTCTCCTGTTTTCACGTGAGGAAATTTCATGCAAAACCCTCAAATGTTGGCCTCATCAGGAATGCTCTCTAGCTGCAGGTACCAGGAATTAATGAGCATTTCTGCGCCGCACCTGAACATCATCATGCAGCCTAGCGGAGCGTCCAATTTCCCTCCAACTGGCTCTGCCCTCATAGTTAGCTGCTAAACCCCCACCGGCAGTGAGGGATTGTTTTCGGCGGCTAATTGACAAGTTCCTGGTCCTATTCCACACCGAGCTACTCGGCAGTGAGCGCACATGTATGCTTTTCATGGAACTTTAACCAACTATGCCACACACTGAACTCTGACCTCTGTGCAGAGGTGTTTGTTTTGTTTTCGCCACGGTCATTAGCAATGCTTTATCTGTAGAGTTAATTGGACACATCTAGCAACTATCTTTAGTTTTGAAAATGTTTGAGTTTATACTCTTGGGAGCTCAAAATGTATAAAAACTCTGTTTTCCAAGGAGTGGATTATTATTATTATTATTTTGAAAATCTATTCAGCTGCAAAACAAATACAGTAAACATGGAGTTGGGGAGCTTTACATACAGCAGGCAGTTTAAACCAGCACTGCTGAGCTGAGAAAGAGGGGTACGAGCGGAAATGGTCCTGAACAAAACAGACACACCGTCTTGCTGCTGCTGTGTCTGTTTCTGCAGTGCAGGGAGAGGAAAAAAAGCCTGAGGGGGTAAAGCGATTCTGTGGCTGTGACTTTGTCAATAGGCGACTAATCCCCCCCAACAAAGCTCAGCTGACCCGAAGCTGCAGCTCCACAGCTTTTATAGCTTGCCCACAAACAATGACACATAAATTAAATACTCCCATTTTTTTGTTGTTACCCAGAATGCTTGTTCCTGGAATCATTTTGTGTGCATGCCCACCCATACACAGGTGCACCTCAGTGAAGTAATCGTTTATATCTGTAATTAAATTTAGAGTAAAGACTAAGGGTATTACGAAAGACCAAAATAGTTCATCTCTACACAAACAAGTTGACTTATGTGTTGTCCAGTATACATTAGCTGACCCCCAAAAGTGTCCCATTGCAGAATATGTACTCCATTCATACCATATATGTTAAGAGATCATGGGAACCAAAGGGTTGCAGCTTACAACTTACCATTCACCTGAGCCTCGCATAACATGGACTTTAAATAAAAGCAAAGTTGTTGTGCTCTATCTCAGATCAGAAGGCCACACCAGGTATTTGCTAATTGCTGCTGGATAGTCTGAAGGAATTAAGTCGTGGAGCTTCTCAGCTCTGTGAGACAGAAGCTCTAAATCTTTGAAACTGCAGCTCTGAGAAGGAATTGTACCTCAAAGGTGGTGCTTGCCCCAACCATGTGTTTGGCACAGCTGAATGGTTGCAACAAGAAATTAAAGGATTTCTGAAACATATCAAAAGTTATTGGTTCAAGATGCAATAAAAAAGTCACTGCCAGCACAAAGCAAAAATGGGATTGGGAGAAGCCCAAACTAGACAGGCTCCTGTTCACCACCACCACTTCAGATCATCAACATCACATAGCCAGTGAGAGTCCAACTCTATGATGAATTCAAGCACAGCTTTTGCTTTGATTGTGAAAGATCCACAGAGACTTCAAAAGCATCGCTAGCACTCCATGATCCTATAGTCCCCCGTTCCCAAAAAGAAAAATGCTTTGAGGGACAGTACCGTAACCCCTTTAGCTGCTCAATATGGGTAACGTTTGGCAAGTGCTCACTCTGAAGCATTATCTTTAAAAGACACTATAAATGGTTTTTCAAAAGTTCAACAGGCTGCTGTAGATAAAAGCCAGACAAACCTTTACCAAAAGATGTTGGATGCATGAAAAGCTCTCTGCAGTCTGTCATTGAACTAAATTTCTCTCATTCCTCTGGTTGGAATCCTGCTTAAATGGCTCCACACACAATGTAATCCGTTTCAAAATAATTATGTGGAAAAGAAAGGATGTTGCATTACCACATTGAAGCTTGTGCATGTTGCAGGATGTAGAAATGCCCTTGGAGGTTCTTAGGGAGCCCTGAGAGCTATGTATGCCATGTCACGCATCAAACTGACTTTAACGCATCAAGCCGACGTAGACAAAGGATTTCATTTGGATCTTGACGTAATCGTTTGGCTGGCTTTGCTCTGAGACTCCTCAAACAAACTGCTTTTGCAAATGCCAAGAGAGTCAGGGTTGGGACACTTCTGTGTATGAGCTGGTATTAATTTTAAATATGCTATTCATACGAGTAAGGGTTCTCTTTAAAAAGGATCCGAATCTATAGGAATGACCGATGCCCAAATAGTACCACAGCGTATGCCATAAAGTATCCCTTGTTTGTCAGCATGGGGCAAAAAACAAATGAATATATAAATACACTTGCACACATGGACATGCATGAACAAGGCAAACATATTCACAGCAAAGGAATTCCCTTGGAGAGTTGCTGTACCCGGTGTTTACTGCTCTCCTCAATTATTGATTAGTTGTTTTCCTTCTGTTATGAGAGGCCACCCCCTTATGATTGGGGAGAAAGGAACGCTCATAAAAATTGCAGCAGGGATCGTTCTTCCAAACCAGACTGCACTTTATTGACCCCGGGCTCCATTGTGAACAGGACGCTTGCTTCTCTTCCCACTGTCTCTCTCCGTCTCTCTGCTCCTACCACAGATTCTCCCCGGCTCACCGACACGTCTCTTCCTTGTCTTATTTATTCCTGTGCCCTCCCACTGCCCTTTCCTTTCTCTCACCTAGGAAAACCTCTTGAGTCTAAGGAGTCTCTATAAACTAGGCTGCGGAAAACCCAAACAAGCCATCAGTTGACAATAAATTATTGAGAACCGCTTCCAGTTGGTGGTAACAAAATGCTTGGAATACAGTGTGACAGAAGGGAATTAATGGCCTTCGTTGTACGTGGGAATAAGCACAATCAATGACGCGGCAAGGTACAGCAAATCAAATCCCAATCATGATAATACCACCTTTGTGATTTATGGATATCACAAAGTTTTTGTTTTGAAGCAGTGGCTTTTTTCAGTCTTTTATTCATAGTGTTGTTACTGTCTTGTAAAGATGGACATATGAACCCAACATCGAGTGTAAACGAGTCTTTTATGTACTTAAACCTTTGACTGGATTCCTTTGAGACCTTGAACTAAATACCTTGAAATAAAAAAAATAATTAGCATTTCCCATCCAGATTTGTTATGATTTTTAACTATTGTCATCCAGTTGATCTAACTTCCTTCCACATGCATTTGTCAGCCTAAGACGTTTGCCTTGTTTTGCCTTTTAGAGTTTTTGGTAATGACTAACTTTCTTACTGATTAGTTTTGATCTTATTCCTCTAAGAACTAATGGGTATTAGGGGAAATTCAAAATGTATCACAAACATTTAAGAATGAGCCTATATCTAATTTTAAATCCTGAGAAACACTTACGGCCCTGCATTCAAATTCGGATAGACTGGTGGAGTATCTCGGCTTCCCAGCCACACGAGGAGCTCACTTTCTGGCATGCTGTCTCTGGCACTGCCGCTCCTGAAGACGGAAGATAAAACGCAGTAATGGAAATGCCATCATGTTAAGGAAGACGGGGGCTTCAGCATTAACACCCCCACCCCTCCCAAAAAAAACAAAAAAAAAAAAACTAAGTCAATATTGAGGAGACAAAAAAATGTGGAAATAGAAAATTGTCAAACGGCGGTCTGACTTGGCAGGAGGAAAACAATCTCAAATGGCACGCAAAACAATGTCATCCACTGTGTTATTGTTTTAGAAATATTTGAGTCTCTCTCTCTCTGTGTGTGTGTGTGAAGGAGAAAGAGACAGAGGAGAGAACAGATGTGTTTCCTTCTCCGCCTGTTGTCAAAAAGGAAGCTTTTGCATGTGATATCTAAAAAGCTCCACATGCAATCCCAGCTTTCCCACCTGCCCGACTCCCGCTTTGATTTTGGCTTGAGAGGAAAGCAGAGAGCTTCTCGCCGAATAGGCTTAGCATGCTCACACCTGGCTGTAACATTTACGAAACCAAAGTAAAAGTGCCTTAAAGCTTTCTTCCCGATTGCTCATAAGTAGCACTTCCAAAAACGCTCGCCGGTTCAGACTCCAGAAGTTCAGCGTCAAGGTGTTTACACATCGTCTTCTTTTCTGACAGTCATGTTGACATGGCTCAAGCATTATTCTCTTCCCTTAAGAAAAGAACTCAGACTTATCTGGATGGTTTGAACGTGAATGCTTCTTTTTTTCCCCCCTTGAGAGTTAACTAAACTGTGAGAAACAAGGGAAGACAGTGACTATCGTAGGCAGAAGCAGAAAGTCGCCTTCAGAGGGACAGTCAGACCACTTCAGGGCATACCTGACTTAGACACGGTCATCATAAATGATTAAAGGCCGATTTCCCATTCCGACAAGCCAACCAATCTTTGCTCAGTGTAATGGAAACCAAAGTGAAACGAGCATGGTGCTCTGCATTTGCATCAAGCAGTCACTGCGGGACGTGTTTAAAGGGTCAGGATGGAGAGGGACAGTCGCACCAAGCTTTTTTCACTATTATACTCTCTTTAAATGGCCGACATTACTTGTGTACCCAGCTGCCAAGGGCAGCCAGCATTTTGTTTGAGGTTCCTCCTGCTAATATTCCTTCCAAGTGTTGACGGTTTGGCGAGGAAGGTTGTAACACCGTCTTTATAATTCCATGGTGTGATCTATCGGGAGAGGAGAAGTCGTGACCTGAGTGGCAGAGGTGGAAATAGCACTTGCGGTGCCATGATGGAAGAAATGAATGATGGAGCAGACAAAGAGATGGAAAACATAAAGTCCACAAAAAAGGGGATTTGTGGGTTTGTAAACTTTTTATGCCTTGAAGTACCTGATTGAATTCTGAGCAGGGACGTTTGTTCATATCCAAAGACAAAAACAATTAATTACCAAAAGCTAAGCTTTTGAAGAGAGCATTGATTTATTTAACAAGTAATCCAAGGATATAAGCAAAGTATTTGTATTCAAATTTTTGGTGGGAAGACCCATGTCCCTTTGGGTGGAGAGTAGACCCGGGAAAAGGGGGGACAGTTTTTCTCGATTTTGATTCTCGTCTCTTTGTCTTGTTTAAGGTTCAGGGGGCAGCATTTGCACTTCTTCTAATATTTTGCACTAAAAGAGCAGTTCCACCAGACTTCATGCTTGAAGATATCCTAAAGCAAATATGCCGATAAGCCATACGCATACATCATCAGTGCAAATGGGGGGAGTGTACTGAGTGTACAGTCCGAAAGTCAATATAGAATATGATAATAGATGAATTAATGAAATATTCCTGGGATGATCCGAAGGTTTTAAACTTGTTCGCATTTCAGGCATGGCCTAGAGCAGCCCAGCGCTGCACAGCAATGGCTGCCTATCTTTCAGGCCATGGATGACGGATTATGTGAGCAGTGATATTGCTAACCAAGAGGTTTTCCATACAGATGAGGAGTTAAATGAGCCAAACCTGAGCAGTCATTAAATGATAAATCATGTCATTTCTGTGCCTAGAAGCAATTGTGTTCAAGAGGGAAAAAAACAAACAGATGAAAGAGGAAAGAGTATTTTAATGTTTTTCCTTCAAAGATGAGAGGGAAACAACGCACACATTTGCATCAATTTGTTGCTTTGCAGACATTCGGCGATATTGTCCAGCTGTTCTTTATTGCACTGATGCATCTTTTTTTTGCATCTTTTACTTTCTCTGTTTGCTTTTTAGCATTCTAACGAGTGTGTTGCATCTTCTGGCAGCTCATACCGCACCATGCTGATTGATGATACGCCACATCTCGGAGGCTATCGTTGAATCCTGTTATATTTCTGACCCACATTCCTGCCCTTGTTTGGTAGGCATTACAAAATGCATGACTCACTTTGGCTTTCTGGGATTTGCCTCTTATTCTCAGTTTCAAGGTGTTATACACTTTATTGCAGTTTGGTTTGTACAAGATAGCTGGATAAAGTTACCTTTCTTAATCACTTTTTCAAAAACATTTAGCGGTTCTTACGACAATTTTCTTTAAAAAAAACTATGACTTGAGAATGGATCCAAACAAACCCTCCAAATGCTGAACATTTACAGAAGCAATTTTATGACAAACTGAGATCAGCCAATACTGGTAGGTCCAGTCTAATTTTAGTCTTAAAGATTTTAAAAGTCAAGCCCGGTTAGCTTATTTCACTTTTCAAAGACATTTGGAGAATGTGATGTCTAAAATGAAGGCAAAATCATCCTTTTTATATCTTACTAATACATTTCTTTCTAGCATCTGGAGACTAAAACAACTCACTGCTTTGGCAGAACTATTCAAGCTAACTCTTAAGTGCTACTTGCTCATTTAATGTGTTGGTCTAAAAAGGACTGGGGTGACAAAGACTATTGAGGTGAAGTTTTCTCTTACAACTCTACCAAATGACAGTCATAGCATCATCAGCTAACACATGTAAAGGTTAGCTGGCGTTGTAGCAGCAGTCATAGAGGACCATTAACACATATCGGACAGGTTGTGATAAGACAGGAAGACCGCGCAACTTCAGCCACAAATGATTTATTCATGTTTAGCATGCCTTTGCTCAAGTCATAACCTGTAAAATTAAGCAATTACTAACATGACAGTTGTGCATTTGACAGCAACTGACATTCTCCATGAGGAGGGTAAGCTAAAAAAGGTCAAAGCTAAAAATGGGGGCAAGGGACAGTGTGTCCTGTCTTTAGCATTTCATATGGGAGGATGGCTGCTGTCATGTGCCAACGTAGAATTGCTCTACTAAAAGTATACCTGAAGATACCAACTGTGTGATTGACTATATCAAATCAAAACTACATCCAGCATACAGAGAAGAAGGCCACATTAATGTAATAATAATCTGTGTTTCTATGACCTTCAGTCATTTGGATTACATGCCATGAGAATAGTCAGCCATCTCACCTGGGCTTAGGAAAGTAAGGACTTGACATTAGTTGTCGATGGAGCATTGGGGTATGAAGAGTCAACATTGCAGTTGCTACGGAAACTTGGGTTCTCATATACTATGAAATGCAAGGACCTTCTTTTCTCTGTTAATATCCTATATTTATTGGTTTTCTGTATTATTATCATCTCCATAAAACCAGAATTTGGAGCTTTTATTACATTCATTTGAATAAATAGAATTAAACAGTTAAACTATATTGTGGATTCAGGTTTTAAATTGAATTACTTTAATAAATCAATTCTTCCATAATATTCTATTATAGTGACTAATGATTTACGGATGAGAGTTTGCATCCAAGGAACGTCTTTGCAGATATTTGACAAATAGTGAAAAAAAGACTACTCTACTGTTCGTGTGCTTGTTTCCAAATGAGTGCTGTAATGTTGTTTTTTTATTCACTGTTCTGTTGAGCAGGCTCAATAATTCAGCCGATGACCACATAGTGAGGCATGATATACGCAAGTGAGGGCAATACAAGGTGAAAGGAAAAATACATTAAAATGCATTTTCCATCTACTGTTAGCTCTGTCCTCTATTCACCTCCAGATGACACACTTAAATGCATCTGATAACACGCAATTACCTTGAAATAAAATCCGACCCCTTCATCTTCTGTCTTCAGAGAAAGTGGCGGAATATGTTAATTCACTAAAAGACAAAAGAAAAAATGCTCGATTGGTCAACTGTGAAGGCACTTACGATTTTTGGCAAACCTTGACAAGGGAGCAAATGAAATGTATGATGTTTAAGGTCATTATTGATGTGCCTTAAAACCGGAGCAGCTCAGATATCCCCATTTGTCTGAAACTAAAATTAGTGCAAGGTGTCTCTTTGCCGGCGTTTTAATAGCCCTGCTCAGAGACAAACCGCTAATTAGGAGCCGCCCGCTTGATCCCGCCAGGCGTGTCTACATCGCCTTACGCTCATATGTCAGTTTGTGTAAGCGTGAGCGTGTTTGCGCAGAGCAAGGGCATTAACCTGCAACTCATTTTATGCTGTCCCGCTAAGCTAGCGGCTCTCCTAATAATACGGAAACGAGACAGATTTGTCATAATAGGGATGAGCCGGGGCAGCTTGAGGCTATATCACATGAACAGTCCAGAAAATAAAGTACCGGAGAGACCGTGACTTATTTAATCCAGTCATCCCCCGCCCCCCTTCACTGTCCCAGTAATAGCTATCCCTCTCAGCCAGTGGGAGTCTCTCCTTTTATGTCTTGTTTTCTCCTTTCTATTTTTTCCATCATTTTTTGCCCCCCCCCAATAGTCCTGCACTCTGTCCTCAATTCGCCCCACTAACTCCCCTTGTCTCTTCCCCTCCTCTCCTCCGTCTTAAACTTGCTCTCCCTTCCTCTCCTCTCATGGGGAACAATATATATCACAGGCGGCTCCTCTTGTTGCCACGGTAACCGACCTCATCACAGCATCTACTCTGTCTCTCTACCCCCACCCCTTTTTTTCCATGTCCTCCATCTCTCTTCCCTGTTTTATCTCTCTCTCTCTTTCTGTCTCTTTTTGCCTTTTTTTCCCCGCTTCATCAGCTTCACCCTGTATCGCAATCCTTTCATGGAGGGTTGGGGGGGTTCTTTAAATTGTGAGTAACCCTCTGCAAGCAAAGCAGCTGGATTAATCATTGGGCAAACTACAGCGACAACCTCAGGGTTCTCAATTTTGAAAGCACCTTATTTCTATTTCTGAGTGAAACAGATATAGATAAAGGATAAATATTTACAGGTCTGCACATAAGTGACCCAATTTATAGGAATAAAGGCATTAAAGAGCTAACACCATTGAGCTTACATGTAAAAACAAGCATCCTTTTTTTTTCTTCATGCAAAGCTGTGTTACCTTATACATTAATTCACTTTAAGTACAAATAGCAAATTTTCTGCAACAGATTCTGACCTTTAACCTTATCCTGTCAAAGGCAAAATGTAGGGCTGTGATGAATGTCATTAGAGCAACATTAAATATGTAATATTCACACTAATGCCATCATAATGTTTGGTTTTTTTTATGTGTTTATGAGTTGTTGTTTTTTTTTTTCTTAAATGTAAAAACACAAAAAAATACACTCATTACTTATCCATTAAAAGTTAATTGTAACAAGTTTTTCTGATGGAAAAACAGAGAAATTTGACACCAGCTATACAAAATTTGTCGCTTGCAAAGACACAGACTAAGTTCATAAAAACGTTGGTACCAGAATCAACTTACTGACATTGTGCTTTTGTGATTTTGACAAAGGAAAATTGGACTGAATGATGACTTATTGTTTTAAAGGTGTTGAAGTGGTGCTTTTAAGATAAGATATTTCGAGGCCTGTACTAATGTGTTCAACAAACACCTGAATTCACTGGCCACTTTACTGAGTACTAAATGCATTTAAGCATCTCAACTGGTTTAAGACGACCTTAATGTGAATGTAGCGTTATGTAAAGCTTCAAGATGGTACAGAATGCATTAAATTATATGTGAGATGTGCTGGTTTTTGCAGCCGCTTATGCTAATAATTCATAAGAACACAACCTCTACATCATGATTGAAGTATATGGGTGTGCAGTACTTTGTTTATGGGTCGCAATAGTAATACACATTTGTTAGGAGTCAAATTGGCCAAGAGTCTGTTTTTTATTTTCTTTTTTTTTTTTTTTTTTGCTGATAAGTGCAATACAGTTTGTTAAGCAATTTTCTTTGCTCTTTGTTTTGCTAATTCTACCCTCTGTTCCGAAACAAACTTCTACTCAGCCTCCATTCATGAAGGATTCAGCCATATATCAGGGGGCGACAAGGGCAGGGGAGCCTTTTTCCTGCTCTGGGAATTTATGTGGGATCATTATTTAACCTAATTGCATTGAAGACAAGTGGAGGGCCACATGCATTCTCCGAGCGGTGAGTACAAGCGGCGCATCAATCACGTGTTTGGCTTCATGTCAAAGACACGTACCTTCACTAACGTGTAATATGCTGTAGAAGTTTTAGATGTTAATTACTTAAAGGAGGTCATAGACAAGACAGACCTCTCTCTGACTCACATTTTCTGCGACAGACATCCAGATTTTCAGACGTGCTTGACGAAATTCTGCGTCTCCTTTGGGTGCTCCCTTTATCTCTCTCACCGACTCAAACACATACACCCAGACGTTCAAGTACACACTCGTTATCATGCAGCGCAACACGACTGTTGTCCTCCATCTGTCAGTTTTATTCACAAGGAAATGGAGATGTGGCCTTTGAGCGATGAGTTATCCTTAGGAAATGGCCCAATCAAAACCTCTCGGAATACCACCCAATCTATTCATCAAAAAAACAAACTTCTACTTACATATTGTTCTTTTTATCTTTTCTTTTATTTCCTCTAAAGTGTGCTTGTACATTTACCCAGTGAAAACAAAGTCCAAATTCTTGTTTATGCACACAATCTTGATCAATTTAGCTGATTCTGATTCTTTTCTGAAGATAACAATACAATTCATAAACATGTCAATACTTTAACTTCAGTAAACTTTGTTTTCTGTCTCTTAATAATTCAACTCTCAATCAGAGAAACATTGTACTGGACAGGGTAACTTCCAAGACTGCAAGAAAATCTCACGCTTTAAAGTATCTACGAGTTTGTGGAAAGTGGGACAAAAACCTTAAAGCATTTAAGGGCAAAGAGCTAACCAAACGGGACTCCTGCTTTAGCAGAATTTTAAAGCAACTCAAACTAAATTTGTTTGTATCTTTGGAATCCAACTTTGTATAACAATGTTTGAGTTATGACACACTAGACGTGTTTAAGAAGTTTGTTGCTGTTTTTAGCTTATGACTTACCATGCCAAAATTACGCTAGCAGAGGACATCAGCTGATTGTGATTATGCCATGATTATTTTCTATCAATAGACCTGGGATCTTTTTATTAATGTCCAGTGATATAGAATGAAGCAACATAACATCTGACTATCAAACACCGTAAACAATTTTGCAATAAATAAATATCAGAGTTTTAAAGTTTAGTCATTTTTGAAGGGCAACGCAGAGGAAAAAGGGAAACTGCAGTAATGAAATTTGAATACCACAGAAATGATATCTATCAAGGTCGGTGTGTCCCCAGATCTCTACCGCTGCTGTGTTATTATGACAGAAATGGATAAGAGCTTAAATACTTTTCTCTTTATGAAGCTATCACCTTTCGAATATGATATTTGCACGTCGAGAGCGTCTTCGGAACCAGTTGATTATCCGGGTGGCATCCTCAAAGCCTGCTTACGTAAGCAAGATATGGCCACACGCTGCTTAACGGCTGCAGCAACAGCGCAGTTGTACATTTTAGTGATGATAACGCAGAAGAGTTTCCTATAAAGGGCCAACGTCAGTCCCAGTGTGATAGGAAGAGGAAGGCGGCGTAGGAAAATGACAGCTAGGAAAGCGGTCATGTATCTGCCAATCACGGCATAAAGTGAGGGGATTGCTTTTTCTTACTCATTGACTCATGCTCTGACACCAACTCCCCCGCCCCCGTCTCTCGCCTGCCGCTATCTCTCTTTGTTTGTTGGGATCTCTCCATAAAATATCTGACACCGTGTCACCCTGAACCTCACTCGCTATACCCGCAGCCTGGAGACTGCCATTACACAGATGTCAGACATAGATGTGATATCATCATAGAAAAAGTTAGCGGCACACACACACACACACACACACACACACACACACACACACACACACACACACACACACACACACACACACACACACAAACACTCACACGCAAGCGTGGAGGAAGCGCCTTTCGCCGTGCTTGCGAGCGAGCAGGGGGAATGGAAGGGAAGAGGTTTCTGGGGAGTCAGATAGAAGTGCAATTACACTCACGGATGTGCTTTGGCCCATATTATGATGTTGGGGGATGATAAGATGGCAACAGCGCACACATACACACACACACACCCACACAAAGTCGGCATGCACACAGACACGCTCGTTCACAGACAATAGCCCCGGCTATGATGGATGTCCGGATGCAGACATACTCCAAGCAGAAAATAGATGAGTTCCCTTCCTTTCAGCCAAATGGCAAGTGCAACTTAGACGGTTCCAGGTTGTGCATCACATGACTAAAAGAGCTGGAGCTGTATTTAGAGCATCGATGCTGGGGTGCAAAGGTGATGAAACGAGGGTGGAAATAAACAATGACGCATCATTCTGCTTTTTAGGGGAAGGTTTGTGAACACCGACACATTGTAACCTTATAGGCAGGTGAATTTGTTGCTGAAACTTATTGTTGGGATGTAATCAGAAACCCTAAAACCCAAAATTGTTGCCCACTCTATCTAGTGTTTCTTAAGTTTTGTAGACAAATGTTTGATAGATAAACACAGTCTGAATGCTTAGTCTGCATGGATACAAATGTTTGGGCTTCACACTGTGTGCAGTGGAGGGACCTGCAGGACCCTTGTGGACTGGTACAGAATAATCATAATAATAATAATAATAATAATAATAATAATAAGTGATGTTACACAAGTATACAGCGGTTGCAGTCTTTATTTTCTTTTCTGGTTAACTTTACAGTGTGTAGAGTTCCACTCACCGATCTGTGGATGCTATCAGAAGTGTGAAGTAATGATAAAAACACACCCATACATGCACAAAAATGGTTATCAAAGAGTCTCATTTGTCATTATTGACCAGTGCAAAGGAAACACATTGATTTCCACACTGGCCTCTTTGCATCATGTCTGCCTTGTTTTGTGCTACTGGCTTTTCTGATCACACCTTTTTCCTCATATTTCCAGCAATTGGTCTCAAGTTTTGCTGCAGAGGGTTTAGAAATATTCCTGGTATCCTGACTGATATTTAATGCTGCACCGCAACTTCATTACCTCCTGGCACTCTTGTGAACATCTCAATAAATTAGACAAATGGAAAATGAAATCATTTCAGTGACCAGGTACCAAAACAGAGACTTATTTGTGAATTACAAACAGAGTGATATATTTCAAGTGCTTATTTCTGTGGATTAAAGGATTGCGGTTTACAAGTAAAGAAAACCAAAGAGTCAGGTTGTCAGAAAATTTTTATCTAGCTGGCCAATAGTCCGATGCACATCTCTTTGGTGGTTCTTAAAGGTTTATTTTGAAATATAATACACTAGTTGTGTAATTTTAGCTAACTCCAAATTAGACTTTACTTCACTGTTCTTACAAGGCTATTATTGACTATGTGTTTTTTATTGGTGCTGCATAACATTTACATTTTCTGAGAAGCAAAATTTGTTTTTTTCCTTTGCAGTAAATCCTAATCATCAAAATTAACACCTCTAATCACCCCGAAATGTCTAGTCCCACTTACTTGAACCCTGTAATCAAATTGCAGACTTTTTTTTTCCTCCTAGCGTGTCATCTACCTCCTCAGATTGGATAACCTCTGTTGGTTTAAATGCTTCATTATCCATTTTGCAAGCACAGGCTGAAGAAAAAGAAGAAGATGTAAACAATTTTATAAGGAAATTATACTAACTGCTTGTTTTGCTCAGAGTGAGTCAGAGTTCCCTGAAACGTTATTAAACGCTAATGACTCTTTTTATATTAGACGCAAACATCTTTAGTTAATAATACACAAGCGGAGGGGCAGCATGATAGCAGGGACTCAGTGATATTTAGCAACACGCTTGCCAGATTAAGAAAAACGTGGTTTTGTTGACACTCCTGTCCTTTGGTCAGTGTGAGACTGGTCATCACACTGTTTTTACACCACAGTGAGGCTGGTGACTATGCACTTGTCCCTGATGGGCAAGTCCACGTGTCGGTTTGCACCCTGGAGCTACGGAAAGGCAGGGTGAGGAACTGGTGGGTGTAAGAGCAATGTGTCTTTTGGGATTATCATGGCTTATAGCTCACAAAAACCTAATATTCAGCTCTGCCGGAAAATACGAATATTATGGGAGACCAAAAACACTTCAATAAAGAAATGTTTTTGACCTACAAAATAATGGGAAAGATTTGTTAAGTTGACAGTCTTCCAGCAGACGGTCATTAACGCCTCCTCCAAGGACTAAGACATAAAAAGAGGAGTATTGATTTTCTGTGATATTCAAATTATCTGAGAAACTGAATTTTGTGTAAGTCACGTTCATTAGAAGCAAAACAAACATTTATTATGCTGTGTTATGACTCACTATGGTATAGCAAATTAGAAGTTTGAAGAGACATTCTGGCATTTTGGACTCGCAGTTCCCTCTTGGGCTTTAAAATGTTCATAAATTTTCATGTGATTTCTTAAGAAACTGGGAAAATCCCTAGACTGGCAGAAATAATGCCACCTAAGTTGCTGTGTAGTTTGAAGGAAGAATGTATGTTTCAATATTTAAAAAAAAAATGTCCTGAGGTAAGTGCCCTCAGGGTACATCATGTGCAACAAGCATCACACAAGCCTGTAACCCGGCTGTCAGTGTTGGGTTGCGTTGTTGGTAATGAAGCATCCAACATCGGAATAGAAATGTGTGTGAAGGGGGAAGAAGAAGGAGTTTTGCTCTTCTGACTTTCAACTACAACAACCTTTCAAGGAATGGTTGCGTAATCTAAAATGATTAAAATCTAAAATTACATGCATACGAGAATGTTTTTCTTTTTAGTTTTTTACTTTATTTATAATTTGAAAGGGAGAACAAACTCCCTGCTAACTAACACGCGAAACTGCTGCTAAAACTACAGATAATAAGGAAAGTAGAGTGAACACTGTGAAGTGGCTTACCTCACCTGTCGAAATCCTAACGCAACGTAATTCCTTACACTTACGGAATCTAAGTGGAGAGAAAAGAAAGAATAAAATTAAACACTAAGGCAAGAAACCCAATGGAAATTGTCTTATTTTAGACTTTGATTATCCACTGTTTTGGAAAACTATGTATAGTTTCAGTAGTCACAACCAAAGTCCATCTGTTTGCAACAAAGCTATTTCGAAGGCTTCTCCATCTTCCCAAATGGAGAAAACCTGGAACTAAAGAGTTGCTGGTCAACCAAAAATTCATTGACGACTCATGCAGGAGGGCGCCAAAGAGCCCGGCACAAACTTTAAAGCACTTCGGGCCTCACCTGCCTCAGTTAAAGTCAGAGTTCATGATCAACAAACAGGAAGAGAGCAAAGGACAAAAACTGAATTCTCACATTTGAGCAAAAGTGCTGCAAAACGCTGTTTCCACCACACTGTAAAGAAAGGATGCTTTATTTACAGGCACAACATTTCCCTGGGCAACAAAGCGACCTCCTTCAACCATTTGTAGCTTAAAGGAAACAAAATTAGCATTTGCTTAAAATTGATCTCCTTCCAAACTGGCTGGTGAATGCCGGAGCCCAGCTGCAATTGCTCCTAATGCATCAGTCTGGTGTGACACCCACACAATCTCTTGTCACGCTGAAGATGAAAATGCCACGAGCGAGTGACTGATACCTGCACAGATCATACCGATGTCTTCTTGGGGGAGGAAAAGAACCGGCACATATGGCTATATGAATAATTCCATCCGGTGCTACCGTCCCGCTACCTGCGCAAGATAAATTGCGCAACACCGAGTGCTGCTCCCGCTTTTTAAAGCCGGCATGATTTATTCAGAGATGCACGGTGTTTCAACTTTGAGCGAGCACCTGAAGGATACCGCAGAACGGTGGAGGTAGATGCAGCGGGAGTTATTAATTAATAATAGGAACAACTTGTGTTTTTCTTGTGATGTGGTGAAGTGGGATATCATAACCAGGAACATCAATACAAGACCTACAATTTTAAAATGTATGTTTTTTATGAAGTTAAAGACCAAAGCACTTTGTCTATTCATTCCTATTTTTTCTTCTTTTTTTTTTACCCAGCAGAACTCCATCCTGCTTTTGAACCACAAACACATCAGACATAGATGCACTAGCGTCACATGGACAATGAAAGCGCCTTTGCCAGGTGACTGATACCTGCCCAGATTTTGTTAATGGCACCATTTTGATGACAAATGAGCCCGGCAGACAGCTATAATGCAACTTCATCTTCCGCTGGTGTCATTATGCGCAGCGAGTCACAAATCAAGGCCTTTTCCAAGCTCTGATGAGCTGAAAAAAAATGGTTCCTGATGAAATACGTATTCATACAGGTAATCATAAATCTCAAGAAAAATGGAAAGGAAATGACTGGCTTCCAGCGAGGTTCTCAGTCTGTTCAGCCAAGAAATTTGGGCTTTTCCCCCATGTATTATGCTCATTGTTGCAACTCTAAGTTACAGTGTATTTTTTGGTGATCATTGCTTTGCTACTTTTGGAAAGTGATCCTGGGCATATAAAGTTTGATGCATTTCAATGAGGAGCTTGAATGTTACCGATCACGTTCTGACAGTTACGATGGGCATTTATAGGAATTTCTAATCACAAAAGTCCCTGGCTATGTTCTCAAAAGTTTATGTTCTAGGCAATAAGGATCAAAAACATATTAGGATAGCTTGTAGTTTGATAAGTTTTTGTTTAATTCTATTAGGTCAGAAGACAATCATGCCATTTGTATGCTGCCTCTAAAATGTTCATCAGTGGTAAACCTCAGATTTGAGAGAGGGATACCCTGGATGAACAGACAGATCCAACAAGATGGATGTACTGCTTCATTAGGAGGCTTTGATCTGCTGTAGGGGATTTGTTTGGGGTTGAGGGTAAGCATTGTGAGACGCCCCATAAACCCCAAAACACTTCTATTAGGACTTGCTTCTATCAAAGCCCAAAAAAATTTAGTTGGGCAATTATTTTCAATTTGATTTCTCACTGTCTGACATTGAATGAGGCTAAACTTTTCCCGTTCGAAGTCAGCTAGGATTACTGCCAGAACAATGAGAGAAAGAATCTTCTGTTACTTTCTTCAACTTCAGAGGTTCACAAAAGACTAACATGACTTTTAGCAATGTGGAGAGAAGTTTGGATGATGATGTTGTGGCTTTGATTGCTATTGTTCTGACAACAGCTAACCTTGTCCAACAGCAGTCAGCCTTAATTGAAAGAGACTCAATAACTTCCTGACCTGCATCATATTCATATATCCACTATCCAAAAATTGCAATAAGGATTTCTTTTAATTAAACTGACATATTTGTTTATATTGGGCTCATGTTAGTCACAAAACCAAAGTTAAGCAAACGCAACTAATAAATAAATATTTTCTTTGGCTACCTTTTTTTTAATATATAGTTATTTTTTCAAAATAATTATCTATGCAATGGCGTTTGAGGATTGTCAATAATACAGCATAAATGTACTAGTTTATTTTTTTTTTAAGAGTTTTTAAAGTTTACAAATAATGTCTCTCTTAATAACAATGCCGTTTCTCTGTTAATCAAATGCCAAAGGCAGAGACGCACTAAAAGTCCTTGATTACTTATGTGAATTCAATAACTTCAGTGAATGAAATAAAAAGTATAATATGAAAAGTATTGAAGAACTTGTGTAAGTAAGATAAAAAAAAAATAAAAAAAAACCTTTAATTTACACCCTGGACATTTTATTACAAGTTTGATTGTTAGAGAGAGAAAAAAAAGGTAAATAACCAATGACATATCAGCAACTCAACACATTATGATGTCTAGACATGTTGAAGACAAATTGTTCTAGTTTAAACCATGCATCAGAATGAGAATGAAACTGGATTTCAGTGACTTTGTAAGTGGCCTGGTACTTGGCGCCATACTGGCTGCTTTGAGTACTGTAGAAACTGTTGATCTACCGGGATTTTCACACAAAACCGCCTCAACTTCACAGAGAATGTTTCTTATATAATAAAAATAATAAAAAAGAACAGTCTAAAGAAGCAAAAAGAAAACAAAAACCTGTTGAAGTCAGGGTAAAGTTTCCAGACTGGTTTGAGATGAGTGAAAGGCTGCTGTCAATTAAGAAACTGAGGCTACAATTTGTTCAGGCTCATGAAAATCTCCCAACAGCAAATCATTTACCTGCCACATTTCAATCGTATATTGAGATTTTAACATTAAAAATCCAAAGCACAGATCAACTCTTGCTGGTGCCACCAATTCAGGTTCCTGGTTGTAGCGTTATGGTATGATGGCTAGTTTCTTGGCACAGTTTGGGCAACTTGAGCTTCATATAAACGTTGCAGTCAACCTGAGGGTTTTTGTCAACTGTGCCCATTCCTTTATGCCCTCATTGTACACATCTTCAGGATAATGCGCCCAAAAAATTAGGATTAGTCATGTGAAATTGTCTTCTGGAATATGGGAGGAAGCTCCCTTTACTGAGTACAGCGAGTAGAAGATTGGAATCATGGATGTGCAGCCAAAACAAATGTGTAACTAAGGCAAAAGTGAAAAGCAACTAATACAGTCGCTGTTAATGCTATAAGCTCTTTACACGCCTCAATCAAAACAACTTTGAATCTCATTATCCATACACGACTGATCAATAAGTAATCATATTTACGATACCGAGGACATGTTTACTCCGATCGCCGCCAAGTGCTATTAGTCATCTTAACCTTTATTACGGCGAGGAAAGAGTCAAAACACTGCTTTTAAAAAAATATATATCAAAAATGGAAATGTGAACATTCACACGTGTCCCCTGTTATTGATTGCACCTCCATCCACAGCCGCTGTAGGTTTGGCTTTGGCTTTTTTTTTTTCCTTTTCAATCAAGTTGTTTCCAGCAGTGCCAGAAAGAAGACAAAAGCTTAATAATGAAGCACCTCATAAATGGGCCTTAATTATACTCAATCCGTCTTCCAAAAAGGCAGGTTTTATGCCTCAGTCATTATGGCTCGCAAGCGCATAATACCTACAAAGGATAGCTCATGCCAGAGGAAAAGCGGGGACGAAATGAGGTGCTTTGAAAAAAGTTTTAGCCCACATTCTTAGCAGTAACAACCTCCTCTCTCTCTGAAAGGGAACAATTTGTCCTCTCTGCTACAACTCGACTGAGCTTCACAGCTAAAAAAAAAACAAAGACAAAGTTCATTACAGGGGCTACTTTGAGCAGACCTGGGATTCTGTTTTTTGGTTTCCTGACCGGTGACAATTACAATTTAGATGACAACTTCCTCCCTGGGTGGAAGAGAGAATTGACCGCCTGGGAAGACGGTTGCTGCATGGATGTTTGCAACAAGATGAGTAGATCAAGAGGACAAACAAGGGTTGGGTGGTTAAGTGGGGAGGTATGAGTGGGAATTGATGTGTTGCAGGTTGGTGGGCGACCTTTGGAGATCCAAAGTTTCTTGGAGTTAGATGAAAATTCACCCTGGTATGAAAACCTGGACCGACATCAGAAGTTAACATGATCAAAGCTAGCACTTTAAAGAAAAGAAAATGTCTTCTGCCACTTTGCAACTAATTTTCCAGCAGCTCTGTTAAAAAAACCCCCATCAATTTATTTGGATGAAATTAATCCTCCAAGCCACTTCTGAAACATTGAACATTTCTGTTGCTTCACAAGACTTAAAAAGCTGTTTTAAATTTTGAATCCATTTCAGTCCCATTCATTAGAAAATTAAGCTCCACTTAACGCGCTCTTATAGAAAGAAATAATTAGTGTTAGGGAACCCTTGCAAATTCTAATTATGTATAAAATATCCTGACAGAATGAAATAAGTCTTAGAAGTGGCACATTTTAACGCTGAGAGGGACATTTTGCGTGCAAGAAAAAAATAAATAAGTGAAAGGGAGTGTGATTGGGGGAGTTCCTCTACCGGGAAAATGCGTATGCTGTGTTTATATCAATTTCTCCTCTGGTGTAAGCAGAAAGAAAACGGAAAGGGACAGCAAGAAAGAAATATTAAAAGCTTAATCTGGTTTGGGAAATTAAACCACAGCAAAACAATTCTCTCAGATATGTCCCATCGTTGTTGGATAGACACAAAACTCCATGGATTTTATTGGAATTTTATGTGATAGAGTAACGCATAACATTTGAAGTAGAAGAAAATTATACATTGAGAAATAGTGAACAAACATCGAGGACAACATAAGATTGGTCATCAATTGAATTTTGAAAAGGTTTAAAGCAATATTGTGTTATAAAACAGTCAAAATTCACCTGATGTGTAGTTTTGGTCACACAAAACATTAGTCATTAGCTGTGTTTCATTTCACTGAAGAATTACACAAACTGAAATTACAAAAGTGTTTTTGGGGGGGGGGGTTTACGTTAGCGAAACATTGACAAAGATTTGCAGACATTTGTAATGGAAACACAGGTAATGTCACCGTTTCAACATGATTCAACTGTATCCCTTGTTCAAAGCTTAAAGTCATGTTTGCACCGCATCCAACTCTCACATGTTCCCTGTCCAAACATCCAAATAAAAGCAAAGCCTTGTTGCTGTTGGAGAATAATAAAAAAAAAAAGAGCATGCAAATTCAGCTTCTTGTTTCCTGTCAAGGAACTCGTGTTCACCAAGGAGACATTCGGCAATCCCAGATGCACATGCGAGAGCGTGGGCCGTTCAACACGGTGCCCCTGTGACCCCGTCAATCTGGCAATGACAAATTGGCCACAAGTCAGCGCGTCACGTGACCTCATCTGTGCTGGCGAGGCAGCGCTTGTGACAAGGCTCTCTGCAAACACCGACGACATGGATGTCACTTCGTATTGATCAGAGGCCCGGCGCCAGAGTTTGGAGTTTCTATGTGCGTGAGATAATGGTTCAAAGCTGGTTTTTGCCCAGACATTTCTAGCAGCAAGTATCTGATCACATCATTTCAACACTACATGTTCTGCTGCTTCGTTTTAAAATATCCCCTTCTTAAAAGTTCAGTGAGCTGAACCGTGTAGCATCGCCAACACCGACTGAGCTCCTTATTTCACAGCTTTGTCGCCACCATTTCCCACACACCACTGACAAATTTGACGTGATGCTGGATGTTTTAATCACAAAAAAGTCTCCAAAGAAACCTGAAAAGAGAACTCAACGTATTTGGAGATACAAAATATTTTCTCCCTGAATCAAAAAGGGAATAGTTGGTAGTGAAAATTAAATCAAACATCCTTACTTTAGTCACAGAGAAGAAGCAGTTTACCTCAGACTAAAACTGATCAAAAAGGGTTCCCTTCTTTAATCTGCAGCACCCAAATGCATCATTTGCATCACCAATTATTAAGTCTCAAAAAACATCCATGTGATTTTTTTTTTTTTTTTTCCTTCTTGTTCAAAAACTGTATTTCGGAGCACTAGAGGAAGCTTTTAAGGAACTGAGAGGTCAAAAAAGAAAAAATGAAGAGCAAACTGAATTCCTTCATGTGTAGCACAGCAGGTTCAATCCTTCAGGCCAAAGGCATGGCTTTGGTGAAGAACTTACTTTTCAGCATGAGAGGCAAGCTCTAATAGTGCATAAATGACAAAAAGAGGAGAAAGATATAAACAGGAACGTTTTAGAGGCTGAAATCTTACAGGAATACAAATTATAAGGGTACTGAAAGGAATGGGCTTTGCTTAGCAAATGTTTACATCTCAAAGAACTTTAACTTGGAAGCTACAGTAAATTATTTCAAAAGTTTTTTTTTTTGGGGGGGGGGGTTGAAAATCTTTGCTTTTCAGTTTTTTCTTAGGCTTGTAGGCTGCAATAGATTGAGAAATATGCAAATATATAAAGTAAATAAATCCAGCACAAAGCAGCCAAAACACTCGCCTGCATGAACAAGAGTGGTGTTGATTAAAGGGAAATAAATGCTTGAATACAACAAGCTGAAGTCAAATGTTGCTCTTCATTTGGCTCAGACACAGAGAAAAATCAAATCGATGGTCATGACTTAACATGTAGAAGGATTGTTTGGTGATCAGTTTTTCTGTTTGTTTGTTTTTCTTAAACTGGTCAAAAACTTTTTTTTTTTTTGTTTTACCTGATGTACTTTAACTGAGTTAGCATTATAATTATTGAACTGTGTCCCTTTACTTCGGTTTACATTGTTTTCTCTATTCCATCCAAGATTCCAGTAGTTTTATTGTCCAAGGGCAAAAAGCCTTCTCAGCAGAGCCTGTTTTTTGGTGGGTGAGGGAGAGAATAAAAATAAAATAAATAAATCATTCTCGCTTCCTATTTACTTCCATATGACCTAAATGGATGATCTTTGCAACAAAACTACAGACTGCACCTTTTTTTTTTCTTTGTTGACAGACATCAGAACAATAAAAAATCGTGATCACAATCTAGTTATGATTCAAAATTTCAAGACTTTAAGGACCTTTCAAGAGTTTGCTCCAAATTATAGGTTTTGAGACTAAAATATGCTGATATTATTCCCTAGGAAGTAAAACCTCTCAAATATGCAAGCATGATTTTTCCATGTTAGATGATAAGTGTACGTATTAGTAAAAAAAAAGAGAGAAAAAAAGAAGCAGCTCTACAGTATTATCTTGCCAGATGACTGTTGCTGCAGAGGTTACAGAAAGTTCAAAGACAAAATTTAAGAATCCAGGTCACAACTCATGCTCTGCATCTTAAAAGGTATATTTTTGCTAATATGTTCTTTTAAAAAAAAACAAACATGGTTTCTGCTTTCCTGAGCTGAGAACATTTGCATTCCCAGCGCGTTATGAAATCAGCCAGAGACACCCGTATGGTAGCTCTTCATCTCCACTCCTCTTCTCACCCAGATGCACCCACCTTGAAGGAACCTTGTTATCTGCATTGAGCATGTTGTCATTGCACATCCAATACATCATTTGCTTTGCACGCACCAAGACGCCAGTGCCCTACTTCATGAACTGAAGTCAGGCCAGTACTCGCTTGAGGGCATGTGAGTCAGTATTTACATAGATATGGCGCTCTTCACAGGCCTACCTTCAACATGAACTGAATTTAATTCACTAGGTAATGCAGCCTGTGCCTCATCAGAAACAAGAAGAAGTGGACAAAGAGAGAAATCCCATCTCATCCTTAAAATAGGCTTCTTTTAAATGTTTTATTTTAATATATTATAGTGATGACTTTGTTATTATTATTATTTTAAAATTTGCTTGCTATGAAGCGTTACAGTGTGACATAAAAAGCAAAGAACATTTGAAACACTAAAGCAGTTGAGGATAAATGCTACATTCCCGACACGACTTGTATTCATGATCTTCACAGTCCAGTTGTACGAGTGCCATGAGAGACTCCGTTACCTGTAATTTATGCAAATATTACATTTTCACACTAGGCTTTATTGCATTGTGGTGAGTTGCCTTCATACTCATTTGCCATGTCGTTAATTTTCCCAAATGGCAGCGGGAGACTTGCGATTAAGAAAGATTTGTGATCCTTGAAATTATGAAATCCATGCTTTTAGGAGTTACAAGATATTATTGAAAATGGGGGGAAAGAAAAAAATTCCAGGAGTTCAAAGATAGATGAAGAGTTTTCGCTCGAGGCATTTACAGTAGAAGGAACGGACCTCCTTTTTTCCCACCGCCCAACGTAAGGCTGTAATACGGCCGAAGACTCAAGGTTTTCTTGTAGATATATCCGAGCGAAGAAAATAAATATATTCTAGTCATATCCTAGGCTTTTTTACCATTTACCAGTCAACTGAAACCATTACATCAGGCATTATTCACCATGTTTGAGCTTTTCACCATAAATAATCAGTACATTAGCTCAGCCAGTATCGCAGTATTTCATAAGTCAATGTCGACTTTGATTTTGGTGCATGGATTGACTGCATGCAGCCACTCTCCTGGAGCCATATGTAGAGTGCACTGCATGTCCAGACCTGAAAGGCCCTTTAATAAATACACAAGGCTGGTAGTGCATCAAGTTGACGGGCCGTTGCGTGTCCTGTCTGCGAAAGAGGGAATTAATGATTCATGAATCCCAATTATGTTTTAATCCAAATCAGAGATTGGAGCTGAGTTAGGGGCAGCCTGTGTGGCGGCATTGTGCCCGAGCGCCTGGATCGGTCGGCGTGTGACTGTGACAGCAGGCCAGAAGAGAGGAAAACGCCTCATCGCCCAGAGAAACGTAGCTTTCAATGTTTTGGCATTGGAAAAGTAAACATTTTGTCAGTTTGCAACTTTAAATCTAAATGTGTTTCTTTGGAATTGCTTGTAACAATGTGATATTTTCATGCAAAGTATAGAAAAATGACAGCCACCGATTTGAGTATGGCAACAAAAAAAAAAAAAAAAAATCAATCTTTGCATCAATTCTGATTCATTACACCACTATTCCCATAGCAGTGATGTTGATGGTAGGTTGTTTGGCTATTAATTCCTGATGATTCCTGTGGAGCCCATTGCTCTTGAGAAGAGTTATACATAGCCAAAAACATTTGTTTCCTTAGCAAATGCAACATTTTGTATTTAGCCCAAACAGTCCAGTTGGCAAACTGGAAACAATGGTTTTCCTCTTTTCAATTTTCTGCACAGACATGATTTGTTTACTGCTGAACTAACAGTTGTCCTGTCGATCTCCCACTTGAGCTGAGGTGCAAACGTACCCAATATCTGATTATTAGATTTTTCTTTCCACCGACCAATTATGTGCTTCTACATATCAGAAAGTTTGGCATCATTGTAAAAGAAAGTGTGGAAAAAGGTCACACTTTTGCAAAGCATCATACATTTAGTTAATTTTCCGGCATGGAAATGACTCAGCTAGACCGCCAGAAGGAAAGTCTTTCTTCCTCATCTTGCTTCTGATGGTAAATCAACAACAAAAACAAGGGGTTTTGTTGTTCGTGTCAAACGAGTCAAAGCACAAAAAAGAAAGGCAACAGGCTTTGAATTTCCACTGGTAATTTGTTCCTTGGCAGAGTTCTTCAAATCGCTCAATACAATCTCTCTAAAAGTTTTCATTAATCAATTGTTTTCCCTCCCCCTCCCCACACCCCGACCTCACCAGCCTTCCCCTTCTTCTTCAAAAGGCTCCAGAACAAGAGAGCTGGGACAGGCGAAATCCTTCATTCATGAAAGGCATCTATTACTGTCAAACGACGACAGAGTTAATGTAAATAAATGAATTCTCCAACCCACTTAACTGTGGTTTATTATGAGCGAGCAAGGCATAATTGTGTTTCTGATCAGTTCAGATAAATTCAGACGCACAGAACCTCCACCCCTAGTGCCATTTCTCATTTGCATGCCAAGTTCAGCGGCTACGGGGGATATATCACGCGGCTTATTACTAAGTCTTCAACTAATGACACAAGGATATGAGAGAAACTACATTAAGGCAAATGTGGTAATGCTAGACTTTGGAGGACGAAAGCCTCTTAAATACGTCATTGGATGCCGCTTCGGCTGCTACTTGGAGAAAAAACTGGAACATATGTTTCTGCAAAAATCTTAAAAAAATAATAATAATAACTTCATGTGATTTCAATGGAACTTCAATAACTTTAAGTAAATGATATGAGTTGTAATCTAGAGGCATAGCAATAAAGCAAAGATAGATGAACAGCCGGATTGACGAAACCACATGAGTAGAATCCAGATAATACTGATCAATGAGAAGTGCTAACTATTAAGGCTTAAGTACAGTGATTCCATCTATGTTGATGCAATGCAAGTTATTTGGTTTAGTACCAGCCACATCAATGGGTGCTGATGTGATGAAAATGAATGGATTTAAAACGGTTAGTAGCACAAATAGGCAAATCTATGGTTGTTTCAACCAAGGTTGAATTAAAATCCACAGATTTTGTTTAGCAAAATCAAAAAAAACTCCTCATGTGACATTAATAAGACTACAGCGTCAAGATGAATAAAACTCGTGCAGGTTCATGTCATAAACTATTTGCTTGCACAAAGGCCAAAGTGCTCATTATTTCTTCAGATTATATGGCTTTAGTCTCCCTTATAAATCTGCCTCATCACAAAACCATATGCATGTGCACAAAGGTAATTTTCATTATTGTGAGTGAAAGTCGACACTTGCTCAATTAATCATTTGCGTTGAGAAATGCTGTTTGCGCAGCAAGTTAATAGAGTTGGCGGCGGGAAAACAACAAAGAAGAATTTCACTGAGAGAGAAAATGTGGCCTCCATCAGCGAAGTGGGAACAAAGGTAATGTGTCCTCTTAATGAACACGGCAGACTGGAGAGAAATCTAAATAACAACGCAATTTAGCCAACACCCCAAACTATCAGTCATACGAGGGTTTCCGGTGTGGTATATTAGACACAAATGAAGGAAACACCATTATGAGGTGTTGAACAGAAAACAATCAATACAAAGAGGGTTGCTGGGGTAAATAAGATTCAGAAGATTCCCATATCCTTCCCAACTTCCTTTAGTTTTACTAACTTTAGCATAAAAAAACAACAACAAAAAAAACATGATAAATTTATCGGCAGGTTTGGTTCCAAAGGTCATTATGGATATAACTAAGTTGAATTTCTCATTTATTTCCATGTAGCTTATTGCATGATTTGATGCATGATATAGATAACACTTGTTAAGGAGGACTGACAATGATGCTAAAGCTTTTGATTCCACATTAAATATGATTCGACGATGAAGAAACATCCACAGACAATTAAATCTCCCTTCTGAAGCTTGATTTGAATTTCGGCAAGTTTTTTTAGGCAAATTTTAGATGCATAAGTGCATTGGGTCGCTGCCATGTGAATGCCTAATCCAGAGTTTGTGTTAATCAAACAGGTGTACCCATATAAAGGCTATTGAGTGTACGTTTTAATATATGATTTAACTGCCAAAAAAAAAATGTAGGGCTCAGCTCTGATAACAGAAAACATGTCAGTTTGGGATTCTTTGAAATCACTCTTCGTTAATTTTGGCTGCAAGCCCCTTAATAAATGTCACATAACCTCTACGCAGTAAAACAGTCTAGAAAAAGTCCAATGCCATTAAAGCAGCAGCATTTTAAAAGAGGACGTTTTTCACCCCGCTGCTTTCATTTATAGACACTCGAGTAAGAGCTGCCCTGTAAATCTGTGTGTGTGTGGGGGGGGGTGTCCACTCTTGGCCAGTGTTCATCTGTAATGGAGCATGAGGGGCTCCTCATTTATTCCCCCTCAACCCAGATCCAAAATAGAGTGTGGACGGTGATCTTTCTCCGAGTTGAACGTCGGACAAATAAAACTGGCTTATCACCACATCAGTGGCGCTAAGTACTCACAGTACCATAAACATTATCTACTGAATGCCATCGCCAATTCTATTCTTTCATTATGCCACAATCTTCACACAGCTAATCTCACTTTACTCTATGCTTTTATACTTCACAGTCCAAAGGGATCGGATACATTTGCAAGACTTATGCTCTTTGCTGCTCTCTTAAGGCAGACGGCGTACAAGTTTAGGACTTTAATCGGAGCACTTTTGCATTTGAATGGCTGTAAGCAGAGCACGTACATCCTGTTATGGGAATAGTGGTGTAATGAATCAGGAGGAAAACAACAAAGCCGGCGCAGGTCTGTAGAATCCAAGTGTCTTCTCAATCATCACCACTGAAGACTCCTCAGAGATATTCCCAAGGTGGAAAACTCTTATCATTTGTCAGTCGGCGCTACATCAGCAAAGGTGTTGTTTGCTCAAGAATGTTCATGTGTTTGTGTGGCTTCCTATACGGTGCTCTGAAAAACATATTAATGCACTTTTACCTTTTCAGACATTGTTTAATGCGAAAACCACAAAGTGCAGTCCATTTTATTTGTTTTTTTTTTTTTTTTTATATAAACTTATTTTTTTCAAATGGAAACTCGAAACGTGTGGATAACATTAGATTGTTGGTCCATGTCAGTCATTTTCAAAGTTACAAGTCAATAAATTAAGTAAACCACAATATTGTGCCTGTCAAGAAGAAAAATTACAAACAGCCAATTATGGATAAAACAAGAGACATTAAGAAGAAGCAGATTCAAATAATAAAAAAAAGTCAATACATGTTGACAAAAATGCATAATATTATTGCTTCCTGTTCAGAATGTGAGAAAATGTAGCTGGTTGGGCAATATTTCTCAGATCATAAACGCAAGAAGAAACTAAAGACTTGAAATGTGGATTCAAAGTTGAACCTGTCATTTCCCTGGTTGTTTGGACTCTTTGCTTTTCTTTTTTCTTGTATTGCATTCTTATTTTCATTTATTTCTCCTCATCCCAGTGTATTTGATTGCTTTTTGCATGATCTGCTCATTCTAGCTTATTCCTTCTGGTAGTTTAGATTCTTATTTTAGATGTTAGATAATACTAAAGAATGTTGTCCGTCTTTTGAACCAAACTCCTGGGTTTTCGATCATGAATGATTTGCTTCAGGTTGTAGCATAACCTCTCGGTTGCATTGAAATCCAGACTAAAACCTTTTTAATGATTTAGAAGTGGACTTGCTTGTACGTTTAAGATGATTGTACTGATGCGAAACCTGCATTGTGTTCTGGTTCAAACCTTTTCCACACGGCTAGAGGCTAGTAAATTTGTTTCTCACATGTTTTTGAGTTTCTTTAAATCGGGTCATGAGATGTTGCCTTTTGGTATATTTTTACCTACTGCGTTTAGTCATGCAAGTGCACAGTAAGGAATTGCTTTTGATTTAAGACGTCAGGACAGGCAGTAGATGTTGAAATTAATTGAAAGTTCATCACCGTCAATTAATTTGTGTCTCACACTGGGCTAGGCCGGTTTGGACATCTTTTGAAATGAAAACATAATTTTATATCCAGGTTGTTTATTGATATTTTGCGATTTGAAACAGTGAGAGAACATGTTCACTAAATGAAGTTTTATATTACTCTGTGTTATGAATTTAATACCTCACAGGTTTGGTGAGAAACCCCTGACTCCACTACTTAATGACATTTCTGTTAATTCTTAGTCTAATTTACAAGTAAATGCGGAATGCATTAATAAATCAAATCATTGAACTAGTAGTATGTTGCCAATTGATTCCTTCCTTTGTTTATGTCTCTATAATTTGGTGCAACAAACTGCTTCAACTTGGATTTTTTTCTGTGGGAACATTTTGTATTTACCAAAGTTCCCACTCCGACATGGATATTTTCTCACTATATGTTAATACCCTGTAACAAGGTCATGATAATTTATCACCTGCAATTTCTCATTTGCAGAGTCTCCCTCAGTCAAACATTCAAAAACGTACAGCGGCCTCTACCTTTTGAACTCTTTTATTCTGCTCCAAAATGGAGATCTTGTTCTCAAAAAAGGAATAGAAAACTAATCATGTGCAAATTATATATCTCGTTCTTTTGTGAGCTACCTAGGTTTTCCTTCATACAATGTAGTTCTTCCAGGAAATATACTTGTAACACAGAACCCAATGACATTCTCGACTGATGTCCTTTATCTTCTCGTTCAGAGAAAATGCATAGTCTGCTGAATTTGTCGAGTATTTTACACTATGACTCATTTGACATAATTAAGCTCTAAATCTAATATGATGAACATGAGCATAAATCTGATATATAGTGTGTCCAATTTACGGCAAACAAATCCAAAACAAAAAATTGCCTAAGAGGTCCACTGTTATCCATATATGGACGACTTGGAAATTTTTGTTTTCAGCATATGAGAAATTTATTATCTTATATGATAAGATTGCTCTCTGATTGGGACCAAATTCATCCTTTAGACTGTATATCTACTATTACACTGAGACTAAATTTATTATCAAAACTGATAGATTGCAGATACTTTCTGTAGTTTTTTAAAGCTGTATGCACTTAATCAGATTTCTATTTTTAGTTCAAAGTTCTGCCTTTGATTCCTCGTCTTAATCTTGTCGTGGGTAAGAACTACACTTGCTTTCTGCGTCTGTTTCCTGCCTCTACTGTTACAGCGCATTTGGACTTGAATATGCCATTCCGTGTTAAGTCTTGTTTTGGTTCCCATTCCCTAGCAGACCTCAAAGTGCAAGGAGCTTTGAATGGGAACAAGAGGTTATCCCACCATGTGCAGAGTTGTGTTTTGAAGTGCGTTCTTCAAAGAAAGCTTCTCTTGGTAAAGCAGTGCAGTGCTTAAGCTCCTCTCAGAACCGTTCATTGTTTTCAGGTATGTGTGAGTGTGCGTTTCTACATTCAAAAGATTCATTTTCTGTCACCACCCGAATGTGTGGCTCTGGCTAAGTCAACAGTAAATCTGTTTCTGACAAGAATTAAATGCAGTTCCAGTGTAAATGAATAGGGAAATGTTTCCAAAATTACACTTATACTTTCTCCTGTTACGACCACAAGTTTTGTGTATTTATTTATTTAAGAAAATACAATTTTGTCAGATCCTCCCCCCTGAGTAATCATGGGCCTTTTGATTGCTTCTCTGATTAATGCTCTCCTTGCACAGCCCATCAATTTAGGTAAATAGCAGGACACACACACACACACACACACACACACACACACGCACAAAAAAAAGTCCAGATTTGGTAGTATTCATGTTACAGTACTATTTGGTATGCTTCAATCAATAAAAATAATTACAAATGTGTTTTTTGGTACTTCAATTGGAAGTAAATAATTCATTTTGTCATTATTTCTAAAGTTATTTTAATTAAAATTTAATTGAGTGGAGATTTGGTTTGAATCTTTTCAATGAGTGAGTAATAGAAACATATGGTAAATGTCTGGATAGGTGATTCAGTGATATAACCCTATTGTCAGTGTTTCACAATATTTAAAAAAAAGGCTTTGCCCATGATTTTAAATATATCTCGCTTTGATATTATGACAACCTCTGTGTCCCAGCTGCACCTGAATGCAGCATGAGTAGCTCTCATCAGCGGTATTTTATGACATGTTTGGACAAACTGGATGCTACAGGTAGACGTTTGGACTTCAGCTGGGATTTATTCAGTTCCAGTGATGTTTGCATTCAGGCTGATACTATTTCAGGTGCGCACTACTTCCTAATTTTTCTTTAAGAAAAAAAAAAAAAAGATGACAAAAGTTTGGTTTGGTTCACTGCAGCTGCAAGTCTAATGTATATTTTAGCAGATTTTAGTGACAGACTTTAATGAAACAAGCCAGAATCCTCTGGTTTGTTTTGATGTAATTTTTGAAAGTTGCACTACAGAACTCTTCACGCCTGCTGAATTCATTCATGAGACATTAATCTTAGTTAAGAAGTTGAACTGGGCCTGGATGTAAACATCAGTTGCTATCCTGGACTGGAGTTTGTATGACAAGCCTTCAGGTTTTAGTTTTTTGGAAATCTGACTGGCAAAGTTTTTTTTTGGTTTTTTTTTCCCACAGTTTTTTTCCATCTGATGGTCAGATGAGTCTAAGATTTTTATTTCCATCAACACAAATTAGGTGAAAACTATCTGGCAAATTATTTTAGGTATGGTGAAGGATTTGTCATGCTGCGGGCCGTTTTGAAGAAACAAGACATTTCACATTTTAGTCTGACAGCGAAAAAACAGAAATGAAGTAAGCACTAATGTGATTTTTCCGTAATTTCTCCCCCACCCCAGCTGATGTTTTCCTGCAACAAAAGAGGGATTTTCTTCAAAAAATGCTGCTGGTTTGTGTCGAAGCCTCTCTGTGTAGGACGACGTACACGACTTGTACTGTGAGAACACAGATGCGACAACTGAAAACTGAAAATAAGAGAGTGTGCACTGAAGATAAGTTGCTCAATGGTAAAACGCTAACACAGGGTCCTCTCATCTGTATCCAAAGCTTTTATAATAACACATGCTCATTTCCTATCATAGGCAGAACAAACGACACGCTAGGGCTTATCAGCGCAAGAATACTGGCCAGTGTTTTCTCTTTCAATTTCCTCCTTGGAAATTATTTCCTTTATGCAAAGACATAAATGATATTTAGCTAGATACGGCGGTTGCTGAATATTTATGAGAGCGGTAAATTGTAAACAGCATCATTTAGGGTGACTACTGGGGGGCGAGGTCTTGCGCAATAACAGAGCAACAAAGCATAAGTGGAAAGTATTATTAATGTAATTGTGAATTATTCAGTGCCTTCAAAATATTGTGGAACTCAGAGTTCTGTTGATAAAACTAAGTAACGATAGAAGGGAGAGACTTGCTTCCTGTTTACAACCTATTTTATTATTCAGCCAGAACCTGTCAAGTCCATGACAAATATGCGTTGCTGTGCAAAACATACACAGTGACAGTTTCATTATTAATAACATGCCCTCACCTCTTTTCAAACCTCGGGATGGAACTGTGTTAATAAATTGCTTCAGATCTGCATTCATACCTTAAACTATTTTGTATTCTGATTACAACTAAAATCTTTAATGCACTTCAGTAGGAATTTCTTTGATAGACCAACAGGAAGTAATGAATAACTGAAGCGCAGAAAATCACAATTTTTATTTTATTTTTCTGAATAACACTATAAAAATGTAGAATCGTTTTCAATGCAATTGCCCTATGTTATGATCATGACCTAAACCTAGAGTAAAAGTTAAAAAAAAGAGGCACTGCTGTTCACTTACCAGGAAGAATTAATGAAGCTGCACAAAGCGACTGTTTTCTTCCACTTGCAAAATAACAACCGTTTCTGTAAGTAGAACATTTGTTGTTGTAACATCAAGACCCTAATTCTTTACTATGCTTAATAAATGAATCGGTTTAACAACAGGACAGCTCAGAATGCAGGTTTTTAGGGTTTAATGGTTTGCATAATTCCAGCTCCGTCCTGTAGAGGAGGAACAGCGAGGGAGTCGGGGTTTGTCTGGATAAGAGGCTCAGGTAATGTGAGGAAAGTTTCCCCGTCTCCCAAGAGCTTTCAGTTTTCCACCAAATGGAGATCCTTCTTTGTTTACTCATCTGTTGCAAGCATTTTATTTATTTATCTTTTATTTTTAATACCTCTCATTATGTCAGCAGTATGTGTCCAGGCCCTCTTCCTATGTTGGTTTTATTCATCTCAATGGTGAATATTAGGCATTAACAAAATAAAACTCTCCAAGTACATAATGCATCCATAAGAGTGCATCAAATCCATCATAAAGCAGTACAACAAACCTTGAATATCTAACTTAATATCATATTCTACAATGAACTAGCCCAGACCTAGATCTAACTAAGAAATGAAAATTTATGTTAACTGATTCTCCTCATTAAATCTTTTTGAGCGAGCTGAAATTTCAGTCTCTAGTTGTGCAAAGCTGTTAGAAGCAAGACAAACAAGGGATGGGGAAAAAAATGAAAGCCACATTTTTCAAACTTTACTTTGTGAAGTACTTTGAAAACCTTCTTCCCATTTATGGGCCATTTTGTATTGGTGTACCACATAAAATCACAATACACTAATTTGACATCTGTGGTTGTAACTTCACAAAAACACCAGCGAGTTCAAGGGCTACATATCAAACAAGTCGCTGTATGTGATGACAACAATCTTCTCAAAACCCATCTAGTATCGTGGGTTATATAACACCAGCATTTCAAAGAACTCTCATCCATCTGCTAAGGTTTACTCAAAAAAAAAAAAAAAAGCTGAAATGAATCATTTATTTAAACTTGCTGTAGATTAAATAGCCTTGGCTCCAACTACACAGCATTGAGAAAGTATGATTTCTAAAGGCTTATAGAGTGAGATGTAAGGTGGAAAGCATTGTCTGATCCAAGTTAATAAAAAAATAAAAAAATAAGGCAGGCAGCTTTACAAAAAAAGGGGGGGTTTAATAGAAGAAACATTTAAAAGCTTTTGAGTTAGTATTTTGCTATTCTCTGTATCTTCAACACACCACATGTATAAAGTTCAAGTCCTGAATTAAAACCAAAAACATAAAGTAGGTCCTTTTTTTTTTTTTTCAAATGTTAGGATGAAGCCTAAACAAATGTAAGTGGACTGTTAACATTTTCCTCCTGGCAGCTGATTAATTCAGTCCCTGTCTGTATTTGCATACCGTCTACTCGCCTCAGCGTCTGTGTGCTCGCAAGGTTACCTCGTCATATGGAGACGTATCTCAAGAGCTTCTGAGGGTTGCGGTTTGTTTGCGCGCAAGTGCAACGGATAAACAAAGACAAAAGGGGGGAAAAAAAGAGAGAGGGGGGATAACAAAGTAGACAGGAAAATAAATGCCAGCTGTCTGCTTTATCGCGGCGATAATAACAATAAAAGGACTTGGCAACAGACGCTTCAAGAAGTTGCAATGGAATATCTGCAGCAGCACATCACAACCCTGTGGCCGGGCCTATTGCCAGAGATTATAAGTACCAACAATCTCTTTTGTTGAACTTCTGTAACATGTTCAAGCAAGAAAAAGAAAATAAATAAATGGCAGCTTTTGAAATTTCTGATAAGTAGCTTGAGAAGGAACGGTGATGAGGGGTTTAATTTGTCAGCGTGACCTTCAGATTTACGGGTCTGGTGAGCACTGATGAAGAAATTCAAAACTGAGCTGAACTAAAGCAGAATGCATTCGACTGCTCTTTTGTAACTATAAGCCACTTTTATTTCTTCATTCAAAATAAAGCTAAAAAGGAAAAGCCTTGCTGTTTCTTTAAGAAAAAAAAAGTTATTTAGAAGAGTGGGCTAAATTTCCTTCACCCCCATATGATGGATTGATAATGTAATACAGGAAATGACTACTGAGAGCGATTGCTACTGAAGCTGGTTCTACAAGCTGCTGAATCTTTCGTCAACCTAGATTGTTTATGTGCAGCTTTTCAATTTTGGCCCAATCTCTGTTCCATAAATAACGACAGTGCAGCAGTGTACGTCTGATTGGGTTTAAATGCCTTTTGAGTCTGTTAAAAAGACCAGATCATTTAGATGATGTCCAGGCACTAAAGAATCTAAACATTGAATGTCAAATCACCTTTTCTATCAAAATAAATTATATACATTTGAAGGCAAGACTTTTTATTTTTATTCCTCTTTTCTCTGATTTCAGGAAAGTGTTAATGTAGACCAAAAAGACACGCATTACACTCCCCCATTTCTCCTTCATAATTTATTTTTCTGCAACCCTTTTAAGTCTCCCCAATGGCATACCCTAGATATGTGCGTGAGTGTGTGTGTGTGGTGCCGATATGAATGCGACGGCCCTTTCAGCATTTCAGCAATCCGGGTGACCACTAACAACATCTGACTGAGGACGGCTGCACTTGCGAACGCGCGGCGTTTCCACGGCCACGTCAGATACAGTAAATGCCAATTAATTACTCTCATTAATTTCCACGGGGGTTTGCAAAGCTCGAGTAAGGGCTGAGTCTGCAAAGCAAAGGCTGATGAATAAGTGGAAAGATAGCCAGTTAGTTTTATAATGCCACCAGCGCGTTGTGATTATGGCGGCAGCAATGAACCCCTTATTGCTTCTCTCGAACCAGAAGCCCCTCTGTGGACCATAATCACCACATTTGTTGGATGCTGAGACGCCAAGAAAACGTTAATGACCCTGTAAACAAGCGAGCTCCGTCTGCATAGCTTGCACATTGCTAAATGTCAAGAAAAAGAGTGAGACTGAGGGATTAAGTGGGGCGGGGGAGGGGGAGAGTTAGTGGGTTCTGGTTTATTTCACACAAAACCAAAAAAACAAAGGTGTGAAATAAAACCAGGAGCCACAATCAGAGGCAAAACTTGTGACCATGTGTTGACTTTTAATCCTTGTATTACTTACCTATGGATATTGACGAATAATCTCAGAAGATTAACTTGAATTAGATGTTTTAAAAATCACACGGACTTGTGCTGGAAACAGATGATTTACATCAGCAATCCAATTATAGGAATAGATTGAGAGAGAAGAAGAGAGAGAGAGAGAAAGTCTTTAAAGTTACAATTAAATTCTGCATTTATCATTTCAATTACAAAATTTCCCAAAGGGTAAAAAATAGAGATGTGCAGGGCTACAAACGTATATAACAGAATCGAGTGACTAGCAGAAAACCAACAGCGGTTTTCATCTCCATAAGCTCCCACAAAGACCTATTAATTGATTTGCTCCCACTGTCTCCCTTTCTCTCAATTTTTTTTTTTTTCCACATTAGCATCAATTATTAAGTTTTTGTTGCTGTGAGGCCTTCTGGAGAAATTGTGTTTTCAAGGGAGCGAGCGGGGTAGCAAATCACCGTGGTGTGCACAGATAGGCAACAAACAAACGCCTCATCTTGCAATCAGCGGAGCTTCAGTCATTTGTCTCGACGACAGAAAAGAAGATGACAAACAATGCCAACTACGCCCAGCCGGTGCTGTTTTTGTTTTGATTCGGGCTGGGCTCTGTGAGAGTCGGAGACGGCCGTCTGAGCAGTAGCACCGGAGGCAGATGATGTTCTTGGGGGTCATTAATTAACTCATCCAGAGCCTTTATTAGCTCCTTAATGGATCTGGTTAGAGCATATCAGGAGCTTGATTACCTCCCGTTGGCTACGGGAGGAGATTGACTATACATCTGTGTGTGTGTGTGTGTGTGTGTGTGTGTGTGTGTGTGTGCGTGGGCGTGTGTGTGTGTGTGTTTGCTAGATATCTGAAACTGTGATGTCCTTCTTACAGACACAGGTCTTACAAACTTTCAAGATTTCTTCTGTTTTTGATTCAGATCATCAAATAAATTTTACTATTGGAAAGAAGAGCCAATTAAAATAGCGTTCAAATAATTTCTTTTTTTATTTAAGGACATAACGATATCAAAGCAAAACTTCATTTTGTGATGACTAGCAGTTACCATTTAAGATCACAGTGGAGAAACTTGTTCCATCTAAGCTTAATTGGAAGCCTCTTAAATTTACCAACAGCTTTGACAAAGCATCTGAATCAGGTTTAAGTCCAGACTTTGATTAGGCCACTAAAACAACCTTTATTTTGTTTGTCTTGAACCACTGGGAGACAGACTTGCTGATTCGCTTAGGATCATTGCCCTGCAGCAAAGCCTCAGTAAGCCCTGGGCTTAAGATCATTAACTGATAGCTGGATATTCTCATTCAGAGATTTGTAGCTGAAGAGCAAATTTTATGGTTTTATCAATTTTGGGAAGCTTTCTGAGCCACGAAGCTGCAAAGTATCCACTGATCATCGTCTTCTACCTCAATGAATACCGGTTTTGTTTTCTGAGTTGCTCTTTTAGCTTTTCACCAGATGTAACGGGTTGCACACAAGTTCCAACATTGTCCTTAAAGGTTATCTACTATTCCATTGTTGTTGTTTTTTTTTCTATTTCTTGACAATTGTTTTCATTGCAGTCCGCCTTAATCGTAAAGAAATTGTTGGGGACCCTTTTTAGACAAACAGAAGACAATTACCATTCTGAAATCTTTTTTGTTTGTACTTCATCATTATAAAAGTATTTTTTGTCATCATTTTCTTCAGTTGGGTTAGCATTGTACAATAATACTGTATGTCATATTCTAAACCTGTCATTATTGGTGTATATGTTGGATCCAAATGGTTTTGAAGACTCAATAAAGAATAGAAAAACAAAAACTTACAAACACCATGGAGAACACAGGGAGCCAGATCAAAACAAAAATATCAGGAACCAGGAACAACAGAGAAATTAATTATGCAGGATTCCACAGGAGAAAACAGCAAGGAGTGTGAGCAGGATCAAAACCTGCTCACATATTATGTATACCTGCTCAGGAAAGGGGTTTAAATACCGAGAGGGTGACTACTGGAACAAAAGATGTAGGCTGATTAGCTAACGGGTTTCAGGTGTGAGGGGAGAGAGGGCACACAACAGGAGAACTAGACACAAGGAATAAATAAACTAGAATGATTGAGGCAGGACTGAACTAAAGTAGAATAGAAAGGCTTATGCAATCAAAAGAAACTAAGGAACACAATAATTCACAGCACTGTAAGCACAGAGTTCAGGCTTACTAATAAATGCATCGCTCTTGTCTATTTAAACAAAAGTGTCCGATTTTAGCCAGTCATCTCCCTAAGAAGCCATCGCTAAGCTAAATGTGTGAAACATGTTTTTGCATGTCCAGCCTAGTTTCACAGAAAGCACAAGTGAGGCAGCATCTGCTCCATCTCCATCCTCTTCTCGGTCTCCAGCTCTCGGCCATTACGCCACTTGTGGTATTTGCAGTCAGGCAGGTGCCAGCTTGTGCGATGTTCACCATGTAATTGGCTTCGCAGCCCAAGTGCCTATTAAAACTGCTAGAGAAAAAGTTTTCCTTTTTTTTTTTTTCCTTTTAGAAGATACTGAAACACATTTGGTTAATGGAGTCATTTTGTACCTCATGTAAATGCATTGAGTAGTACTTACTTGCTGAAATCCAGATGCTTTCTTTTTTAAAAATTAAATTTTATACTCCTCAATTGCCAGCAGTTAGAAAGAGACAGAAGAGATAGCCACAAGAAAATCATATATATATATATATATATATATATATATATATATATATATACATATACACACACACATGCACATTAGTGCTGCCAATCAATTATAAAATGTAATCAGTTCCTAACTTTTAAGCTTGAAATATCAAAAACTGCCACCATGTGTTTTTTTTTTATTACATTTTTTATTGTCTCAAACTTAAAAAGTCTGAAGATTCTCACTTTTCCATGTTTTTATATTCAAGAAGCTTTTAAAGTATTTTGTGTTAAGTGCTAATTTAGAAACATCCCTCTTCATTTATTTCCTATGGCACTTGTGCGATGAGGCGACGGTCGCTTGTCCTCATCTAGCCGAGCGACAGGCCGGCGTAATTTGTGCGTGTAAATTTTTGACGGGGGATCGACGAAAGTTGAACATTTTCAACTTGTGTCACCGTCTGCTGATGCAGAAAGCTTTCCCCCTTCGCCGTCTTCCGTCACTCCCCGTGTTTTGGTGCAACTGCAGGCGCACGCCCCGGTTCTAGTCCCCGCAAAAGCAGTCCCTCCCAGCTGCACTCAGGAGTACACAGTTAATCGCTTTCACCATCTTCATCACAACATGACGGTAAACATGGCAGCTGTTGTCAGATGAGACGGATGAAATTTTTCATCTCTACCCGGACGGCAAACCCTCCCGACCGAACCGTTGCTAAAAAAAGCCTTCAAGAGTTAATTACGTCTATTCAGAACTCTTTCTTTGGTGACCTTTCCTCACAGGAGGAATGACACCACTCTGCTCTCTTCACAAAGTTTATCTTCCTATCAAGAGAGCGTTTTCTGTTTAATTCCACTTCTCTCCCTCTTTAACCTTTGAAACAGCGGTTCAGTATGCAAATCGTCATCTTCATATTGTTAGCGAGGTGAATTAGCATTTGCCTTTCTCTCTTTTTTTTTCTTTTTTTTCGCCACATTATCTCACTTTAGGTTTACATAAACGTTCATTGTCAGGGTAGCAGTGACTGTTTGAATTATGCATGAGGTCCTCTCCTCGACTGAGTCCTAGAAGCAAAGATCAGCATATTTTTAGACGTTTGCCTGTTTTCTCAGCACATTTCACTTTTACAACGCAAGCCTCGTCTAAAACTCTGATAGTAACACGGTGCTAGCATGCACAGCCCTCGCTTTCTTGTACAAATATGTGCATAATAGTCAAGATAAACTTATGTCAATTTGACAAATGTTTTGATGTGTATTTTTATAGTTTGAGAGATAAGCAGTGGTTTACTGCTTTGCAGATCAAATGGCTTACTGTTAGATATAGGGGCTGTGGTGCATATTTGTACTCTCTCTTATCTCTCTTTTAAAGATTAGTGTTTTGAAAGACATCAAAAGCAAACCTTGCCTAAGTCAACTCGTTATTAGAAAACACGAACACTTGCAGAGATCGATTGATTGCAGAGATTGAACAGTGTGAGAGCTTTTGTTTTAGCAGAAAAAAAACAAGTCGATTATGTATAAGAAAAAACAAATTTGAGTCAGTTCTTCAAACTCTTAGTCTCTGCTTCCTGCATTGTTTTTAACTGTGTTCTTTGTGTCGATTAAATACAAGATGAATGCGATAAAGAACTTCTGGGTGTTTTGAATAACTGAAACCAAAATGATTATCTTCCAACATTTGACCCCAAACTGCAGCAGAGTTTTGCAGAAAAGAATGACTCGGCACAAAGGAAGGTACACTTTGGTATAGCTGGAAAAAAAACATTTGTATAGTTTCATCTTTTAGACTCTTCTGTCACTGACTTGCCTTGCAGCAACTGTATTCCAGCAGGTGTTGTCATTGTAAGATGGTCTGGTCTCCCCAGCTAGCAGAGCTGCACTGGTTTCCCCCCCTTGTTCTCCCATTTCTCTCATCTTCTTATGTTCAGTATGTAAGGGCTCAGGTGGCAGGTTTGCAATTTTCAATGAAAAAAAATATACTTTATTGGATGCCTTTTGAGTGCAGCTAAAAGTTTCACTCTTGTGTTCTAGTTGTCATCTTGGTCTTCGGGAAAAGTAGCAGATTTCGCGAGTCCAGCCAACCTGAGGCTTAAACAAGGACAAGACTTTAAAAAAGTGGTCACATAGTGGGTCACATCCGCTCTCAAGATTTTATACTACACTATATTAAAGTGTGGCTCTAATCTCCGTTTGTGCTCGAAGACTTTTGTGATTCATGACAAATCATTATCAATATAAATCAAATGAAAATTCCTCCTAATACTTAATGTAGCCTAAATTCTACATTTTTATTATATTAAGAAACAAAACAAGTTGCAATGGATAGCTAAAAATCACAAAAGTGCAAAACAGAACAAATTGACTAACAGCCTTTGTCTTTTTAAATCAAATTCATAACATGGTTAAAAATGACTTTCTGTTTAAGTTTTTTACTTTGTTTTTCATAACCCCTGGCATCACCTGATGTTTGTGTTGTTTGTTCTGCCTCACTGCCTCTCTTTGGTCTTGTATTTGGGTCCTGTTACCCAATGGCAACGCAACCAAGAAGTGAAAATCTTTATCAGATTCTCACTACATCATGGTAGATCAATTTTACCACTACGAATTTAGGCAGTGTTCAGGTTAAAACAGCATGCCATCAAATATATATAGACCTCCTTAAAAGTTTTCCTGTGTATCTATGCAGAATGAACAAACTTAAATTATTGAATGTTGTTTTCCCTGAGAGGCTGGAATCTACTATTTATCCTGTTTATGCTGATCAGAGTAGGGTTTTTTTTGTTTGTTTTTCTTCCAAAAATCATGAATTGTGACATTAAAACTTCTTTTACTTCACGAAAAATAAAACAATCATTATTACAAGACAATTTTTTATTTGATATACAAGTGCTTTAAGTCTTTGAATATGCTTGAATTTCTTCACTTAAAATTTGTCAATGTTTCAAAAGTGCTTCGTACTTCCATAAGGTTCTTCAATTTTTGTCTTTGTCTATTTGTGTTTTCTATTTTACATCACTTTTGCATTGCTTTCTGCTTTGTTTGTGGAGAAAATCCCCATTAAACTAAAGATTTTGCACCCACTGTGAATTACATTTGTACGTGGTAATAAGTCCATCTGTCAAAAAAAAGAAGGTTTAAAAAGGTAATCAAAAGCCTAAAAAGTAATGCATGAAAACTAACCTGACAGTCTAAAACGCCTAACAATGTAATGACTACCTTTTAGGACATAGCAAAGAAAAAATTCCAACAAAATGTCTCAGATTGTTTTTGTTAGTTTTCTCAGGTGCACAATAAAAGCTTTGGCAAAAGACAAATTCCTTCACTGCATGCCGCAGCACTGTAATTCTGCTTGTCACAAACCTTTTTTTTATTTTTCTAATTCAATTGCGTATATATATTTTTTCCTTTAAATACAACTATTTGGCAGAAACGCTGACAACTGCAGACAGAGTAAAAACATATAGCTGTCACGGTAACTGATGTGGATGACAGGCATCAACTGCTGTGGGGTTTTTTTTTTCTTTTACCTATAAACATCATTCATGTCTAGATATTTGGATCTTTTACATTGCATACATATTTAAGCTTATTGTGTAGTTTTATAGATGCTATCAAAAACTGAGCTTGCAACAAGATAAAAAATGATACTTGAGTGCAGTGTTGGGAGTTTCAGTTTGTGATAATAGATATCTTTAAATTACTCTATTTTCCCTTAAAACGAGACCTGCTGTGTGTTTTTTTCCCCCATTAACACCTCATTTTGGTGCTCCCATCTCAGAAAGCAGAAGGACTTTAAACTCCCACTCTTAGTTATCATCAGTGTTTAAACCTGCGCCCTGAGCTGCACTGTCAATTTCTCAAGGAAACAGAGGAGCGTGTCCACACAGGTCCAGAAGTATGCTAACTGTTTAGTCAATAACAGCGAACAATGTTTAGCAGTCGAAAATTTATATTTCAAAGGAAGGTATGAGAAACGGCTGTAATGCAAAGTCACATTTCTTTTAAATTTAATTTCATAGCAAGTGAAGGTAGCACAGTTACTTGATTGTGGTATAAAATGCCATAATGTGAATGAAATATATATTATACCTCCTAGTGTTATAAAAAAAATTATGTCATTAAGGATTTTTGAATTAATTATTGAGATGGTTGTAAAAAAGTTTGGAATGCCATTTAAGCAAAAGTTTATTTATTTTTTTTTTTTTAGTTTTATTATAATTTGAGAGATTGATGTCCATTTTTCAATCAGAAACAATATTCTTGGTGGAATAAAAATAATACTTTTGGGATTTTGGGTTCTTTTATAGAACATTTTCTTACTTCCTAGCCATATTACCTCATAACTCCCCCAAGAGTCTTCCAAAAACTACTTATTGTTTGAGCAGTACATTCAAATAGGTAATCTGATGTTGCAAATATAAACAGCCAATATTCAACATTTTCCAAAAATATATAAAAACATTGTCTTCAAATAAAATGAAAAAAAAGCATTGTATTCCCAGCGTGAGTGTCAGGTTTCAGGCATTCAGGCATTGTTGTCGTTCCCCTGCTCATACGCTCATCTGTCTTTTGTAAGCAGCCGCCAGTGGAGCACTCAGAGCGCTGCATTGGTAATTCTGCAAACTGGACTCTAATAAAAATCACAGATCAGAAAAAAGCTATTCAACTAAAACGCAACCTTATAAAACATCTTTATTAGCATCAGAGCTATTTACTGGGGTGCTATCAAAGAAAATGACCATTTATAGATGGTACTCTGAGAAGGAGACAATGGACGGTAATGGCGTTATGATGACTATGATTATGTTCCTGGAGAAAACAAAAGAGACGACTGAATTGATAATGTACAACATGTAATATTTAAAACAATGGGGACACATTTATGCATCTAAACAGGCCCAAACAAAGTTCCAGTTTTTTGAGCATAATCATCACCGGGTTTGAAAACTTCTCAAAAGCCTACTCATGTTATATTTTCCCAGATTAGGTGAAGAAGACGAATGGAAGTGACAGTTTTCTACTGCATACAAAATATACATTGACTACTTGACGTGTAAAAAAAAAATAATAAAAAATGGAGCAAGCTCCTTTGCTGTCACTGGTGTGATCTGCCTCGTGTGTGCCTGAGGGAGAAACATTTCATCGGCATCACTTGGCAGAATCTAAAAATCAAAGCAGCGGACCCCTGCCCGGCTACTGGAACATTTTCCTCTTATCTTAGCCGTCTTGAGCACTGGCGGGCAGACGTGGCTGTAAATGGCAGCCCGCCCTCTGAAAATGAGTGTAATGTCTGTATCTTGGCTGAGAACATTTTGCCCTGTAGCATCCACCAAACATAGTAACTTCACACAGAGACTGATGCTGGTTGCCAGGTCCTGACTTTTTATAAGGTTCCCTTCGTCTGGCAGCATGAACAAGCAAGTCTGTGTTAGTGGGAATTAATCCTACAGACAGTCTGACAGATTTCCAAAGAACCCAAACTAAAACACACTACAGCAGTCCTTGGGTGACTAATGTTGAACTAGCAAAAATTAATCAGAAAATGTATCCATTGCATAGAAAAATGTTCACATAACACTGGGATATAACTGAGTCAATTAAAAACAGAATTTAAGTAATGCTGGAATGCTGTTTTGTCAGACAAACATTGACAATAGGAATGCTGCTATTATAATAAACAGAAACAAATTTAATTTCGCTTCACAGTAATTACAAATAGACATTAATTTAATTAATCCCTTGGTGGTGGAAAAATCCCTTGAACAGGCAATTGTCAAATTGAAACTTGCATGGAAGTAGATGGTGGCAAGCCAGTTAGAGGTAAAATTTCAATATTCAAAATTAACAAAAAAATCAATGTTGCTTGAACACAGAAAAATATTGGTGATAATAAACAGAAAGTGATTTAATGTCCCTTAAGAGTGACCAGGTATATGCAAGGTATAAAGAAGGCGAGGATATATTTTTGTTATTTCTGTGGTCTGACTGCATGTGGACTCGTTTCCCCTTTTATACCCCGTTGTCTTTTCTTTGTAAGCTGCCAAACAGACAGAATTCTGGTAAAAACTAATAGAAAAAGTTTTCAGAAATGATAATAACTATACACAGCATCAGAGAGATCCCAACTGATGCTAACCGGGACTCTGAGACCAGTTCTCTACAAAGAGACTCTCCTACTCCAGATGGAAGAAAGAAATCCTTCAAGATTTTTTACTGCTTAGCTTCTAAAACTGCAAAACTGGTAAACATCAATATAAATCCTTTCAAAATTGCTTGAGCCCCGGAGGACAGATGGAGTCAAATCCATCTAAAAACAAAAACGTGGTTATATTCACTTTGCTCTTCTTTGTCTTTGCTTGGATTTGGTAAAGGCATGAAATCTTTGAGCCGTTATGGAACGTGTCAAGTTTCAAATTGGGTAATGGACGCTCTGGCTTCAGCTGCAAGAGCAGGGGAGCAGTCATGTTCCTTTGGGTTTTATCTCATCACCCCAAAGACGAGAAGAGAAAAAGCTACTTTCAACTGCTACAGCTACTATTCAAATTATGTCAGTCCTCCAGACTCCATTTTCATTTTTTCCCCCCTTTTACTCAAGACATATCAATGAAACACAGCCATGTTGCTCTTGATCTTTATTCCATTAGCTAGAGATGTGTAAGTATACACTTAAACATCCTCCTCTTAAATTTCAACTTGTCAATGTCTCTCCATTTTGTTTCATCTGAACGCAATACTTCTGAAGAAAGGATCCCAAATTGATTCCCTCGCTGGAGTCTGCTACCAGTTTCCTCCGGTGAGGCAGCGGGGGGCCCAAACACGTCTCCTAAGGGCACCTCAGCTGGGTTACATGAGTGATTGGACGACTCCACACATTTAATTTCCCGCTGAGGTCTTCATTAGTTTTTCTTGGATTGCTTTTTCGGCTGCTTTCATTTCACAGGCCTGCAGCACAGCCACGTTCACTGGGAACAGGCGGACAGTCGCCTGCAAGCGCAATGGTTTCCAGTGCCAGTCCACAGATCAACGCTGATTGAGTTTCAATGCTAGTTTTCTGGGGGTTTTTTTTTATTCCAGCTGGAATTGGAGTATGGACAACATACAGAGAATTGCCCCTTATCAGGCAGAAACTCTGCAGTCATTCTGTCGCATTCACAGCTAGACAAACATTTGGCTTAACCCTCAGTCAATATGCAATTAGCCAAGAGCTCACTAAAGTCCAAAGATACAGAGGGCTGAATTTGATAGCGATTCATCCATCATGTCACCCATACAATATTTATATCCTGATACGAATAAATAATTTAATCCATGTGATGATCAATTATGTATAGATTTAAAAGAAGTAAAAGCAACAGACTTTATCTACAGAGGGCCTAAAGGGAAAAAACATGCAATAATTAAGAGACAGAGAGGATTTTGTTTGTGTCAGGGTTTTAAATGTCAATCAGCGAGTATTCAGTCGACAGCAACTCATTTGACTGCACAGATTCGAGCCGCCTTATCTGCCAGCGCTCGTTTCCAGCACGCACGTTCGCAGCTGCGTCTTTTCTGTAGGTTCTGCGTGTGCGGCGCGTCCCCCCCCCCGCAATTTGGAGCTTCATTATTGTTTCATCACTGGGATTAATTATGCAGAAAATTTTCATTTTCTCCTCTTCAGCCGTCAAAACGCACGAGGTGTGACATGCCAATGTCTGACTGAAAGTCATGGCTGTAGTGTTTTGCAACGACTCTCTGTGTCGTGATACACATTATAGCCTTGCTGCTTAACAATTGGTCCTTTGCTTTGGTTGTTTTTTTTGTCAACAAATTACATGTAATATTCTTTTATCCTACTTTCCTTTTTAATTTAAGTAACTTTGCGTTGTTTTTTAAAAAGTGATCTTTAGTACAAGAAAGAAAAATGCTAGCTCATGACTGGGGCAATTTTTTTCAAAAATAATCAGAAATTCTATATAAAAAGTAAATACAGGCTCAGAATCTAGCATAAATAATGTTCTAATAACCATTGAGTATTTCAAAACTCCTAATTTGTAAATAAATCAGTCATGCAAGAGAAACTGCCATTTTCATTCAAAACTCTGAGGAAACGATTGACAAGGTCATAAAAAAACTGCCTCATTTTGGAGATGATATCTGTGTGGATTAAATATTATTTTCACTTGAGCTAAAAGCCTGGTGAAGTTATTTTGACATGAAAACAGAAATGTCAAGTAATAGGTCAAACAAATTGTCAGTACTGCAGTTACATGAAACATGTTGTCGTAGTGGACTGGTTAGGTTTGGCAAACTCCCTGCAACATCTTGATACATGAGGAAAATACCCAGTCGGGCCTGTTGAGAGTACTTTTACTTGGACTTTAACTCAATTCATCTAGTCGCACAAAGGCCTGATTACAGCCACACCTGTTCCCAATCAAAGAAACACTTAAATTGGACCTGCATGACAAAGTGGGGTAGAACAAAAGATCCTGAAAATATTCGCCGTCATCCAAGGGAATTAAAGGAGTAATGAGAAACAAAGTAATTCTGAGCTATCCATCAAAAAATTGACTTGGTTTTTATATCAACTCCCTTTATGTCTGTTTGGATCAGTCATCTCTTAATCAGTTGAAGCTTGTACAAAGAGCTGGTGCTCGTTTCTTATCAGCAAATAGAAAATGGAAACATGTATCTCCACTTTTGGGCTTCTGTCCACTGGCTTGTTATGGGATGTGTTAGATACAATTAATTTAAATTCATTAAAAAAAATAAAATAAAATGAATTTTAAAAAAGCATTGCCCAACCATATTTAAAGGATCTTCTAAAACGGCATGAATCCACAGAAACACTGAGATCCACCAGCTGCTCTTAGATATTCAGAAGTCCAATCAGAAAAGCAGAAGTGATAATGTTTCCTCTGTTGAAACTGGAATTCTTCTGTGTTTTTCCATTTCAGTTTTTTTTTTTCTTTTTAAGCTACTGAATTATTTTACTCGTCTTTTTCTTTTTTTTTTATTTTGACATTCTTGCTGTGCAGCACTTTGGTGCTACTTGTTTTGTGAAGTGCTTTAAAAATAAAGTTGCCATTGAGAAACATAAAAACATAAGTCACAGAAGTAGGACCATCGTATTGTAAAAAAATGTTTATATGTAATATATTTAGTAGAATTGAAGATGCTGCAGATGTCCCTCAGGAGTGAAGCAGGTAAACAGACCTGAATCAGACTTTCTTTCTGTACACACTCCAGTATTTTTCAAGTGGAACAACTTGAACATCTCAACCAGCGGAAATAATTGAAGCTAAGCGAGCTAAATTGCTTTTAAGTGCAGCCCTGCTCTTGAGTCATTTTTAAGCTAATTATGTCGAAATATCAGATTATTCGCCAAATTAGTCGGGAGGTAAAACCACGGATGAAGGAGAGGAGGAGAAACTGGAGAGCAAGCGAGGGACTGGGAGTGCAGGGAAATTATAAGACAGCAAACGGGATGTTGCCAGGTGAAGATGTATTTGGTTGTGTTTTTTACTGGGTAACTTAAGCCTTGTGATGAATGACTTTCTCTGTGTCAAAGAAAACAAAGTGGCTCTCTAGGAGCTCTTTGCAATCACAAGTTTTCTCCTAGTCTGACAGTGACAAAGTGAACGTAAAGTAAGAGATTTCCAACTAGCCACAGATTGTCTCACTGTATTAAAATTTGAAGCAGGCTTCCCGGGGTGTGATGATGCATGTTAAAGGGCTCATGTGTAGTTGATTGTACAAGAGGAAAGACTGTTTCTGCCATTGGTGACTGCATACTGGACAGAGTGCAATCAGTGTAATTTGCTTGAGGAAGGAATGTTAGGTGTTAATCCCATGAGATGTGCCTTGCATCTGACATTGCCGCCTCTCGATACTAACCTCAATTTTTCAGAGGCGCCTGGAAATCAATTTGTTCTTGAGATGCTCCGACCTTTTCCTCCACCTTTTGATTCTTTCGAAATTCCTATTGATTAGTTTTAACTTGCGCGGATCCAAACACATTTTGCTGCAGCCCTCCAGGAGATTATTAGATTTGGATCGGCATTCCTTGTTTTCCTTTAGCGAAGGCTACATTAATCAGCGTTCCTTGATATCAGTCTTAAATTGCCGTTAGGTCTGCTACCTGTACCTCAAGCCATGTATATTCTGTGCATCTAGACTCCTAGTTCTCGATTGTGGTTTGTATTTTTCCAAATAAAATAAAATATTTATTATCATCTGAAAAGAGTGGCTTAAAGCCAGGAATGCAACAATTGTATTCCTTGTCCTAGATGCACCTTGAAGTGCTCAAACACTCACTAGAAGGTTTGCAGTATTGCATATTTTGCCATCAGTCCAAATCAAAGTAAACACAGGGCCTGTATTGCCTATTCCAATGCAATACTGTTATTGTTTACATTTGAGACATCACTAAATTTCTGATCTTGAGCTCATTTTCTGGTTTCTCCTTTGAGGTATTTTGTTAAAAACAGAATTTGGAAAAATTTCACAGGTTTCTATAAAATGCTTTAATAATATTAACATAGTAAACAGAAACATTTTTAATTGATTGTTGTGTATCATGTCTTGGTTTTTTTATGTCTATGTGCCAAAAATAATAAATTGTGATCAAAACAAAATCTAAGATATAGAGTGGAGAAACAATAATATACATTAAAAAAAAAGACATTTTCAAGATGGAATCTGAAACTAACGCATAGATCTTGTATCAAACCAATATTGATACTGATTCAGTACCAATTCTATTGGCATTTTTTTGGATTGATCTGCCCAGCTTTAGTGCCTCGACACTCGTCTCCAAATTCTTGAACTAACTTTGCTTCACATGGACCACTACTGATCATGCAACGTTTTCTGACTCACTTTGTCCTTCCACTAAACTTTCCATGAATATATATTTATAATCATTAACAATATCTACTGTGCTTTGCCATTACTTTGCTACATTTCTTTGTATTTCTGGCTAAGACAAAGTTGGCCAAATTTGGGTTGCATTCAGTAAGCTGTATAATAAAAAATCTGAAGACTGGCTCCAAAGTTGTGGGTTTTGTGTGAAAATATTTTAACTCCTAATCTCCAACTACTCAAACAAATGGAAAGTTTCAGCGTTTATATCAAACAGTGTATTACCACAAAGTCAGTCCTGTCTGAGGCTGGAGACTCTGCAAACATCCATAAATTAACCATTCAAAACCGCAGCTTGTGTTTAGTTGTTTGGGAAATAAACTGAGTGGGTAAAGCGGAGAGAAACTGAACAGGGTAGGATGGGGTAAACAAATGCGAATGGAGTAAACAAGATATACGAGAAGCAATTGGAAAAGGTATAAGATTTGGGAGATAAACTCGGAGAAGACGATTTTCTCTCAAAATGCAAAATATCTCATTTGGAAAATCAATAACCTCAATGATAAATTTATTGCTGGGATGAAAGGACAACTTATTATGGCTTGCCATTACAATTTGCTGAGTCACAACCAAACTTGCCGTTGCGTTAAATAGTGTGCCTGTGCATAGCAGGGCCTTATGAGCATTTTTTAACTTTAGGGAGAAATTAAAAGTCTTCCAATGAAAGATCAGTCAGACTTTTTTTACTTTTTCTACGGGTTGCTGATCACAAGGTAACATACTATAAATATAACCTTTAGATACTTCAAAGATTTCCATCAATTTGATTAGTAATTTGCCTGGTATTCCTAATTATATCTTGATTGCTTGAGAGCAAAACAGAATAAAAGTGTAATTGTCTAATTAAGCGTCATTAATTCAGTTAGACATTAAATTGGGGAGATATTTAATTGATGGCATTGGAGTGAGTTGAAATGAGGATCTTAGAGAGAGAAATTAAATATGCTCAACGCAAGGGGTCTGTTATGAAAACAAACTAGTACAAGGTTTAGTGTTCCTATAGCACACATAGGTGCACAGGAAATTTCACCATATCCCAAATTACGCTTTCTTTAGCACTTGGTGCAACGTTCTTGGCTTAGGCTCAGTGATGGAATCAGGAATTATCAGGTCTTTTGTCAGTCAAACGATCTGGCCACTGGCTAATCGCATCCCATCATGTACCCAACTTGTCTGTTCTGCACAGGTCATCACTCCTTAATCCACAGTTATCTTGATGCCTGTCTGTGCCAGCAGATATCCATCTGCTGTACAATGCCAAGAAGCTTAAAGGCCATGCATTGGAATTGGCTGCCAATTGACACAACCTTGCATTCATCACTTTGTCTTAAAGGTCTTTGGAGCAGTTAATTCAAGTGACTTGGCCTGCTGTTTTTGGACACAAGTATCATGTCTTGATATGTTGCATTTGGTCGGCTGGAGTCTCACTAAAACATTACAATGGGTCAAACACGGGTGTCTCAGCTGCACACCAGCACTCTATCATGTAAATGTGACACATTTGTCACATCTCTTGTCCAAGTGCTTTACCAAAAAGTCATGAGTGAGCTCTGCACAGCAGCGGCGTTCCAGTCCAGAGCGGACTGGAAAAAGATAGCAGATGGTGTGATTTCCTCTTATATGCCACACTTGTGACATCAAAGAAGTAACATCTTCAAAAAACGTAAAGCACAAGAGCCACCCTTTTCAGTCTTTTTAACATTATGCCTTGTCATTCCACATTCATGCAACGAACCTCGGCTTGAGTGGACTGAGAGTGCACTCACTCTCGAGCTCGAAGCCAAAGCAAGCATCAGTAGTGACTAAATTGACAATGACTTAAGAGGTCAGCCAAATGGGCTTGAGAGGCTGCTTAAGAGAAAGCTTTAAACAATATAAACAGGAAGGCTACACCACTACAGCCATCACTACTACTACTATTATAATTGTTGTTGCTGCTGATGCTGTTATGAGGAGCAGCTGACATACTTAAACAATTACCTTCATAACTATATTACACTACAGACACATCAAAGTTGTACAACATTTTCTAAAAACAGATGGAACATACAAGTAGCATTGCAAGGCATAAAGGTTTTGTATAATATCAAATAAATATTTACTGTGTAGATGCTTAGATTTAAATGCATAGAATAGAATNGAATTCAACTTTATTGTCATTGCACTGTCACAAGTACAAAGCAACGAAATGTAGTTTGCATCTATCCAGAAGTGCTACACAGGATATAAATATTTATTTACAGGTGTACAAAACTATATATGTATAGACTATAAGGGGTTATGTATAAACAGAGAGTAGTAGCAAGGAGCTATAAAATATTGTGTGTAAATATAAATATGGGAGATAGATAATGGCAGATAATATTTACAGATTGTGTATGTGTGTGAGGGGAACAGTCCGTGGTGTGTACAGACCAAACGTTTGGACACACATGGTCATTCAAATGGTTTTTATTTTCATGACTATGAAAATTGTAGATTAGATTGTAGAAAAACCTGACAGGGCACACCTGTGAAGTGAAAACCAT
>CAEFZX010032217.1:0-133419 GCA_903066825.1 Alfaro cultratus
AGCAGTGGAGGGTACTCCTTCGCTAATGCGCTTATAGGTAAGCTAGTTATTTGTTTTGCTAACTTTGAAAATGCTAAGAGCACTTAGCGTCCCCCTAAATTAGCTTTTCTGGATTTGTTTTAAGCAGAATACAGCACTCACATGAACAAATTCAAAAGTACTTTATTAATCCCAGAGGGAAATTAACAAGCAGGACTGTTAATTAAGCAAATACATGCAAAACGTCTTATGTGCGAGTTGTTCTCACATTCTCCTCTTGGTTGAATTTAGCGATATAGCACTAGCTTCTGCTAAGTACCATGTTGGTATAGCGCTTTCAGCAAATGGAAGTAATGTTTTATTACTAGTGCTCTGGGGTTAGTGCGGCTAACGTTTTAGTTAGCACTGCCAACTTTGGGATATTTTTTTAATGTAATTCCTTAAGATACCTCCAACTGAGAACTTTTTTTTTTAAAAATCACTTGAAGGTTTAGTATACAACTTATTTCTAGAGCGATCGTTTTACAAATAAAGTTACTTTCAGAGTTAGCCAGTGTGTGCTAATAGTAAATATGTGGTAGAGTATTTACCTGAAGTGTACCTGAACTCCTTCTTATCTTCTTCCTTCCTAGAAACAAAGTAACGATCGTCATGTTGAGCCCAACCTACAGAAACAGCGGGAACAATCAGGAAAAGAAAACCTGTCCGACCCGATAAAGTCCATGGGAGACCTTCACACCCGCAGTCACCACCTCCAGGATGACAAAACCTCGTATTTTGTGCGTACGAGTCGTGGGGCCTACTGTTTCAGACAGGGGACGGAGATCAAGGAATCCTTTGTAAAAGCAGCAGCGGGTGCGGCTGGTGACGTTTTGGACGTGGATAAAGCCGCTCAGCGAAAACCTCTGGGGCTTCAGCAGCAGCAGCCCGGAAAGGCAAAGGGCAAAGGTCAGCCTTTGGGCAGTGGGAAGCAGCTGGTGAAGTGTGTTTGCCGGCCGGGCTGGCACGGATCTTACTGTGGGGTTCCCACCATGGTGCACCACTCCAACCTGCCGACGAAGGAGCGGCTGACGCCCAGAAAGTCGCCGCGGAGAGTCATCAACGCCATCAACGTCAACCACGAGTTTGACCTGCTGCACACGCGCTTTCACGAGCTTTCGCAGGCCGTGGATTTGTTTCTGGTGTGCGAGTCAAACTTTACCGCATATGGAGAGAAACGGCCACTGAGGTATGGCACAATCTTCATTTCTTCATTTGGGAGCGGGATGTAATGCACGATTACGATAATAAAATTTACCGCACGATAAATCGCTCCAGAAGTTATCGTGATGAACGATAATATTGTCATGTTAAAACCAGTTTCAACTCGTAATAATAATGCAAGCACACATACTGAAAAGTCAAACAAACTTGAATTTCGAAAGAAAATTTAACTTTTCAAATGTTCTGTGACCACTTCTCTGCAATTTTTTTTTTTGCTATCTGGAAATTAATTTTGAAATTGGATAGTGCAGAGCATCAAATGTGTGTTGCTGGACTCATTAAACTAGTTTTGGTCAAAGTCAGAGATCATCCTTTTGTTGTGGATTTTGTTTTTTGTCGCTTTCGCCTCGACATTGTTGTTGGCCGTTCATCTTGGACAGGTTCAAAGCAAACGTGTCCAATTAGTTTTAAAATAAGCCAATGTTGGCCATTTTCACGGCTCCGAAACAGGATTTGTGCTTTGGTTGCTGCTGCAGCTTTTCTGATGCTGCCGTACCTGTCGATGCTCTGCTGAATGCCTGATTTAAGGTCATCAATACCAGAGAAGCTCTATTCAGGCTCTACGTTCCCATTCAGATGACAAAAACAAACTGTTGTTGCTTTGAGTGTTTTTCTTTTCTTTTCTTTTTCCCTTCTACTTTCCCTCCTTTGTACGCAGTCATTCTTCATGCTTGTTGAGACTCGGTGTGCAGAATAATAATTACAGTTTGGTTTCTTCGGCAACGACGTGAAACACCTTGAAAGCAACTTTCCAGGAGATTATGGCGAGCAGCATGATTGACTGGGCCAGGAGGGAGATTGGTGTGTTCAATCACAGGACGTGGCACAGCATGAAAGCGGCTACACACTCTGCTTTTTTTTTTTTTTTTGGCTGCGCGTATCAACAGGTTAATAGAGTTGCTCCTCTCAGGAAGTCTGCTGTGTGTTGAGCAGGGTTGTCTGTGCAGAGAGGTGGCGTTTGTCAAGCGAATGCTCAGCGGATTCGGTTTGGATCTCCGTTTGGTTTTCAACCCAACGGTAATCGTCTGGCCTCGTCAGTTTCCGTTAGACAGAATAACCGCAATCATAATTAATTTTTAATTCACCAAGGGAAATGGTTAGGCAGAGAAATGTGCTTTTTAGCGGCTTTACAGAAACTCTTCATTCCACATAAGAATTCATAGAAATTTTTCTATGAAGGCCTTAGAGATTTATTGGAGAAGATCTGTAAACAAAAAGCATCACAAAGACCAGAGAACACCTGAGACGGGTCAGCCATGATGTTTAAACCAGGGTTCTACAATATTTTCCCAAACATCTAACGGCAAAGTTCAGTTTACTTGAAAATGAAAAGAGTTTCACATTGACTACAAACCTACCTAATCTGGAGTTAAAATCAAATAATGTTGAAGTGTCGTCCCAGTCGAAATCCAGACCTAACTTCAATTAAGAGTCTCTGGAATGAATTGAAAATCTATGTTTATTCTAGATGAGTAAAGCTGGCAGAGACACAGCCCAAAACACTTCTAGCTGTCACTGGAGGAAAGGGTCTACAAAGTGCTGACTTGGTTGAATAGAGCGACACACCATTCTTTTCATTCTTTATTGGTAAAAAATGCTGAAAACCATGTGTCGTTTTGGATTCCCATCATCCAAGGGATGAAGGGGCCAACCGATAAACCAGTTGGTCTATTGCTTGGTGATAGACCAACCGGTTTGTGTTGGTCTATCACATCGAATCGTATTAAATACATAAGTGTGACGAAATGAGGCACTGTAAGTTTGAAATGACTGACCAACGGCCCATTAGCTGGTTCTGGCCAAAGTTAAGAGAATTGGAAATGGTGACTTTAGCGTTGACAATTTCCTTTTATCTGTTTCCCAAGTTTCCTGCGTCTCCTTCTGAACGGAACGTACGACTACGTCCGTCATAAGATCCTCTACGTGTTCCTCGACCACTTCCCCGACGGCGGCCGGCAGGACGGATGGATAGTCGACGACTATCTGCGAACGTTCCTGACGCGCAACGGCTTGTCCAGGGTGAAGGGGGCCAGGTCGGACGACGTGTTTGTCATCAACGACGCCGACGAAATCCCGGCGCAGGAAGGCCTCCTTTTCCTCAAGCTGTTCGACGGCTGGACCGAACCGTTCGCCATACACATGCGAAAGGTACGCAAGCGGTACGCCTTGGAGTGGCGTGTGCACGGCGACCGTACGGCGAAGCTGTTTGTAACTGTGGTTGTCTCTCTGTCTCCAGTCTTTGTACGGCTTCTTCTGGAAGCAGTTTGGGACTCTGGAGGTGGTGTCCGGCTGCACGATCAGGATGCTCCTCGACGTCTACGACAGCGACGGCATCAAGCTGCGGCGCCGCGAGTACTACACCATGCCGGGCTTCCGCAAGTACGAGAACGACACAGGCCACATCCTGGTGCAGTGGTCCGTGGGGAGCCCCTACCACTTTGCTGGCTGGCACTGCTCCTGGTGCTTCACACCCGAGGGGATTTACTTCAAGCTGGTGTCGGCACAGAACGGGGACTTCCCCAGGTGGGGGGACTACAAAGACAAACGCGACCTCAACTACATCCGGGAACTGATCCAGACAGGGGGCTGGTTTGACGGCTCCGTGCAGGAATATCCCCCTGCGGACCCCAAAGAGCACATGTTCGCCCCCAAGTACATGCTGGAGAACCATAAAAGGTATCACTACCTCCTAGAGAACCCGTATAAACAGAAGTCCAGAATGAATGAAGTCTAAGAGACCACACTTTGGAAAATGCCTAACAGAAGTGCCCGAGAGTGGCCTCCGCACTGAGTTCTGGAGGTGGGCTGACACCGACGGACGAAATCTCAACGGACGACGAAGGTGATGCAGGGATTTAAAAGCTCTTCAAATTATTTTGGGGTTTTAAAAAGGGAACACAAGAATGACAACAATGGGTTTACAAGTTCAGCATTGGTGGGACGAAGCCCGTGGATGAACAAAAAAATAAATAAAAAATATCACTACTTTCCCCGTCGTCACAGTGAGAGGCCAAGCTATTTCTCCTCGCCTGCTTACTTTGTATCTCATCCGCCACTGGACACACTTGTAGGAAGAAAAATGAATAAAAAAAAAAAGGCAGGGAATCAACAAGCGTTTTTATTTTATTAAATTTTTTCCTGTTCCTGTCTGCTTTCACTGAAGTTTACAGCCTGCCAGACGCTCGGCTTTCAACCTCCTCGCCCTCTGATGTCTTCCTGTCATAGTCAGTGACGTCCTTCCAGAGCCGGACGCATGTTCAGAAGCAAAACATGGAGACCTTAAGGTCTGCTGAGAGTACCACACAAGTATCACAGGCTTCTGCTCACGTTCATGGTCATGCACCTTAAGCTCGTCTGCGTGGTTGTAAATAGTGTGCGTGTGTGTGTGTGTGTGTGTGTGTGGGCGCGCGCTCTGTGTTTGTGCCGTTCGGACTAAGAAAATCAATGCGAGTGAAGAAGGTTCATGAAGAAAAAAGTGTGCCGTAATGAAAAGGAAATAAAATGAAATACCACATGGATGGTGTGTACTGAGTTGGGAGTGTGTTTTCCAGAGCTTAGGGACAGATTTGAGCGAAACGTTTTGGTCCGATCAGGGGAGAATCGAGAGAAGCTGCAGCCTTAGGTTTTCAGATCTGTCCGATAAGCAGCTGGGGTCGGCAGGTTTTCCTTGGAATCCTGCAGAGAAGGAGTGGTGGTGGTGTGGCGCGAGGATGTTCACACATCGGTGCTTAGATATGTCTGAACACTAGAAATCCCCTGGACGAGTCTTTATGCGCCGCTGCCAACGCTCCTCTGAGCGTTTCCTGTCTCCATATTCCTTCTTGTTTTCCATTCTCCATTTTTACACTCTTTAAGTTCCTTATCTTCATGTGCTAAGTCAGATGAGTTGAAATTGGCCCAGTTTTTAATTTTGCTATCTGTTAGAAATGCCCCAGTCATTCAGGAAGACATTGGAACCTGCCAATATTCTCCTGATTGGCTCTGATCAATGAGTACAGGAAAAAAATGTCACCATAACAAATTTTGCTGGACAATAAATTGTCCCAGTAATTATTGCGATAAACGATAATATTGTCATTTTGAGACAATTTCCAACTTGTATAACGATAATGTCATAATAAAAAATGGAAATAAAAAAGCATAACCCAACATAAATAAAATGGATTATGAAGTTTCTGTAAACAAATATTTATCATCAGAATTCAAATTATCCAGTGCATTTTAATTCATTTTGACTTTAATTGATTATTGCTACAAACTTACTTCCCACCATTTTTCTCAATGGACACAACAACTGACCTCATCTACATTGATGCATTTATTTTGAGCCTAATAAACTTAATTCAGGGTAGGAACATATGCTCTGGTTCATAAATTCAGATAATATCTGACCTGCTGTAAAAAAAACACTCTGTGCATCTTAACTCAGGATAAGTTTAAATCAATACTGGAGTGGAAGCTGGTGGCTGTTGTATATCAAAGTGTTTATATGAAAGTTATTTTACTGAATTTTGAATCATCTTTATTTAAAATGCCTTTTTTTTTTTGCAAAGATGCTGATAAACCTGGTAAAAGGAGGTTGGAGGCGGTGCGCCACCAATAATCGTAGTGTTTTAACGCTTAAAAACAAAAACATTTGCAGATAACCTAGCAAAAAAATAAAATAAAATAAGGCAGCTTGTTTCAATCAGTAATATTTTTGCTCTTCAGACTGCTTAACTTATTAGTTTCCCCTTTACATGTTCTTTTCTCAACGTTTCACTCTGGAAGATCATCCATGGCGCACCTCCTCCGACCTCAATTTCCTGTGTGATTAATCAATGGCCTTACTTTAAAAAACATTCACACAAACCATTTCCAGGGTTCTTTTTAACACTGTAGCGCTCTGCCCTTCTCTGATTAGCCATTAGTTTTAATCTCAACAAATTAGAATAAATGAGGAACTCAAGAAAATGACATACTGCAGGTGGGATATCGGAACCACCAGAGCCTCACGTCAAAAGTCTGCTCTTTAAGGGCCTGTTTGTTTTTCGTTCTTGTCGAGGGTGAGGGAAATTATGGCAGAAATGTTGACTTCACCACAAACCCAAATGAAAAACTTTACAAGGAACAGAGTGACTAAAAATGGGAAAAACCTTAATGATTTTTTTTTTTTTAAAGAAGATTGACCAGCTCCACCTAGAGGTAACTTAGAGTTGCTAAGACCTAAAACAGAGAACGTTCTCTTCAGTTTAAGAAGTGATCATTTTCCAGTGTAAAATCTCTAGGAGGTTTGCTATTTTATTAAACCCTCACCAGGCAAACGTTTGCTCTTAAAGCTGTGATTTGATTTGGAGGCCGGATGTTGGCCTGAGATTGTTGGCTTCTTTGCTCGGGGAAGAGAAAATGAGATTAGCCAGAAGGCCAGTGATGCTGGTTTCTGTTTCTGGGCTGGACTGCTGCTTCGACGGCATACAGTGGAATGCAGCAGCAGCTGTCCGGGGTTTGGTGTTGGTATCAACCATCTAATTCCTGGGAGGCAGCAGAGAAATTAGCTCCAAATAGGATTTGAAATCAGATGGCCAGGGACTCTTTGTGGGACGCTTCAAATTAGATTGCAGTTTTTATGTGTGTGATTTGGAAAAGGTTGATGTTGGGTAGGGACGACTCTAACACAAATCTGAGTCATTTAACAATACCACCGTGTCCTCGTCTTCTTAAAAAGTTTTAAATTCGCGTGTTTAAAACTAAGGCCTTAAAACGTCTTAAATGTATTTTTAAGAAACACAAGTTGGCCTTAAATACGTTAAACACAGGTCTTACATTTTGTTGTGGCAGGTCTATTTAATTTCAGCTTATTGCTGAATGTAGTCTTTTTGTTTTCCTGTGGGACTTTTCCACCAGGCAAAGGTTTGAGTCAGACACCTTCAATGTACTCTGACTTCAAGCAGTTGAGGCTACCAGCAGCAAACATACCGTAGCTAGCTAGCTTTTTTTTAAAAATCATGAGTAAAAGTGCAAATTTATAGCCAGTTGGTTAGTTTTCTCCATTGACTCACTTCTGTTGTAAATGAACGTAGTAAATTAAGCTTAGTGCAATTTAGAGTCCGAAAGTCTAAAATCAAACTACAGGAACCAAACAGTGAGACCTACACTAAGGTGTTTGGGAGAGGGAGCAACTACAGTCCAGAAATGGGGCATGCAACAGGATATAACGTGCTTAGGTTTTAAATGTTACTTTGTCATCTTAAAGATGTCTTAAATTTGAGTTGAAGAAAGCTTCAGAAACCAGTTGCTGATTTGGTGTGCAACTCCCAAATCTGCGACTGGTTGGGAGCCTGGTAAATGTTTGAAAAATCTGTAGCTTTAGACGGTCCAGTCAAAGAACGACATGTGGTAGTAGGAGAGCTAAATCCAACGTAAGTTTCTCTCCAGTGATGTTTCAGATATTCTGCTGACACCTTGAGCCAATTCTTTTCCCATTTCCCTGCTTACAAGCTAACATTGTTGGATTTCTTGCTAGCTTGTTTTCTGTCTCATTTGCTATCATTCATTGGTAATTTGACTGATAACACATTTCTGTGCAGTTCCAGTTAATATCATGCAGACGACGCTGAAGTCGTTTCTCTCCTTTATTAACTAAACGATTTGCTTTGAACGGCATAAACTTTAAAGACGCGTGTTTCGGCTGCTTTCGGTCCAGCCGTCTCCCACGCTGAGAGCTTTCTAGCCGCGGTGGGTCACAAAAAACACAGAGAACTTTATTAGATCAACCAAATAAACTGGACAGTCTCAGTTGTGCACACACTAAAAGTGTGCCGTGCAAATTGCTGCCCGCTGGGGGTAAAATCACAGACGGGTACAACCACAGGAATTGGGAGCTGAGATTAGACCAGGATTTATTTACTGTTCATTTGAAAATAATGTGAACAAGGCCCTAATCCAGATTTTGGGATTGGAGTGGGCTTTCCCTAGTAATTCATGATTGAGCTGTGAGGCATGTGCAGCGTGGTTGCAGTGTTAGCTCATGCAGATTTATTCAGGGAACCACGTTCGCATCAAAAACCTTCATCATCTGTATTTTTCCTGAATTTTGGGGGGTAAACTGCATTAATCTAGTGCAGTTAAAAAAAAAAAAAAAAAAGTATTTGACTTTCTGAGAATTTGAAGTAAGAAAAATCCCACTGAGCAGTTAAAGTACCCACCCTCTACATCTCTGGCTTCATGCCCTCTGCCCTGTCTGTCTTTGTGGTGTTGCCATTTAAAAATCGGGGAGAGAAAAGTTTTGCATTAGCTCAACGGCATTTGAGAAACGAAACCACAAGAACGTGGGCGGCTATTTGTGCTCGCGCCCCGCCAGGAGGAATTGACTTCGAGTTAACACCCCGCTCCCAGGCTGCTGCAGTCACATCACGCCAAACATCTGGCGAACAGCGCCCATGTTTACATTTCTGCGTACATTTTTTGAGCCTTTGTCTGAGAGCAGCAGCCGTGCCAGCACGGGCCGTACGAGGATGTTTGTCCGCTTCAAGGCTGGGCCAGTTACCGGCTTTATCGCCATGGCAGCAATCCCCCCTCGGATTCCCGAGATCCTCAACTGCCTGAGGTCATCCACTAAGACTGCAGTCCAGTGGTTCAAAAGGCGGTAATTGGGAGAAATCACAGACCACTAGATGCTCAGAGCGGTTGTGCGCTCATGGCCAGAAACCCCGTTATTGTTCACGAAGAGCAGCGCCGGTGCCACCTCTGTAGCGCAATCTGCAAATAAAACACGGGCAGATCAAAACCGAGAGAATGCGGAGCAGCTTGTGAAGCAGGGAGATATTTCACAGCTTTATTGTGTGAAACGTGTTTGTGTGGAAGAGAGAGGGCTTGATTTTTCACCTTGAAGTAGAGTCATCACAGTGATTAAACGAAAGCTGTCCTAAATGAATCGAGCCGTACGTCATCCCTGGAAAAGAAAATCTATAAAGTGGTGACGGATTCAGCCCAGATGAAGTAGCAATGTTTTGAGGCGGTCTGGGCTTTTTATTTATTTCTGGGGGGGTTTTCTTTTTCTTTAAGCCGTTCTCCAAATTGGCAGGTCCGTCTCGCTCAAGGACTTTACTGCAGATTGTGTCCGTCCACTCAGCAGACGTTAAAAGCGACGAGGCCTTTATACGTGTGGACAGCCCGACCGCAACCCTCGCCAGTTTTACTGTCTCGTTTTATCACAATCAAGCCTTGAATCAGCAGAGAAATAATGAGGCCGAAGTTAAATGGGAGTGGACAAATTCAAACATCCCTCCAAGCCTTGCAGAGTTCACGACCATTACTCAGGTCAGTGTTTTTACGGAGCTGTTGTGTCTCTACGACAAGGCACTTTGCTCTTCAGAAGCTCTCCGACACTTAATAGAGGGTTCAATTATTCTAAACACCTGCAGTGTGTATCTGATCACTAATTACAGACTCATCACATCCTAATCTGAGGTCAGGGTAATCGGGAGGATACCTTGGGTAACTAATATTTCAATACATGGAGGTAATTAGCTTAAACTGAATGAGGGTCTATATCTTTTAAGTTCTTTTGGCTTGGTGGCATTTATTGACTGTGAGAAAGGTGGGAAAACGTGGCAAAGGTCATGGGGTCAGGAGTCGGACTTGTGACAAAGACTGAGGTCTCCGTACATGGGTCGCAAACTCCATCCCTGCGTCCCTCTTCCATCTTTTCTCATTGTTCATTCCCAGCAGCCCTGTTTGGTCCGGTTCAATCAAACTCCAGTCCGTTTGTCTAGAACAGTGTTTCCCAACCCTGGTCCTCAAGGCTCACTGTCCTACATGTTTTAGAGGATTCCCTGCTTTAATGTGCCTGATTCAACTGATTGCAGTTCAACAAACGCCTGTTAATCAGTCAACAATTGAAATCAGCTGGACTGAAGCAAGGAAACACCTAAAACATGCAGGGCTGTGAGCCTTGAGGACCAGGGTTGGGAAACACTGGTCTAGAAAGTCCGATTTGTTTGGGGGAGGTGTGAACGCGCAGTTGAACTCTGATGCAGTTGAACAAAAAAGCTATCTCTGGCCCGCCGAAAAACGCCGGTCTCGGTTTGGTTGAAGTGAACTCTGGTTTGGTTCAAAAGCCAAGTGGACCGGAGACCGCTCCGAAAGCCGAAAGTTAAGATTAGGGCAAGGCATTCTGGTTAAATACAACCAAAACAAACGCTAGTCTAACAATGGCAGGAGAAATGTCTTGTTGTCTTTTGTCAGTGACGAAAGAGATATTCTGCAACTCCTAAAGTCTCACATCACTCCATTTTTTACATTTCTTGAAGACGGAAGTTGCACTCATGTCTTCTTCTGTGGTTTTTGTGTTGTTTCCTTTAGCGGTTCTTGCTGCAGCATCACCACAGGCGAGGAGGGGAACAAGTTTTTCAAAAGGTTTAGCTGGTTTGATGCAGTGCAATGTGAAAGTGAACACTAACAATTGAAAATATAACAAATGTTGTAATTTTGGGCCTCAATCGAATCGAGTCTTCCAGACCTGAAGACTGCCTCACTCACTTTAAAGCACATAACATATGCGGAAGGATGTTGTACATTTTATTTCTGGCAGAAACGGTTTTATTTTCAAAGAATCCCATGAAAACATCTCTGAGTACTAAAGGAACGGCTATGACTCTGAAAAGAAAGCCAGGATTCTCATTCTGCATTAATAAAGAGTAATAACCGTCTTACTGTGTTCTTATTCGATATAGAAGTGACTTTCCAGATGAAGACTGCCTGGTCAAACACACCTTTGACTGTGCATTTAAAATCAAAGCTAGGATTATCCCTGTTCTCTCTTATTAATCGTGAGTAATATCCTGCTCCTTTTCTTTTACAATAATAAAAGTTCAGATTGATTATGAATTTGTGGCTGAACTGTAATCTGGAAACTATATTCTCTATCAATGAATAATATGTGCTATTTATTTAGCTTAAGCAGAGGGCTTCTAAAATTTTACCGTCGTATTCTTCAACTCAGAATAAAAATGTGCGACACAGTCGTCATAAATAGCTATTAAATAGTTATTTATTCAAATAAAAATTTTAACATTAGGAGGGCTTATCCAACATAAGTGAGACGTGTCACCAAAGACGCGAGCTTGATGCATTATCCTTTCTTATCAGGCGCCTGCTGCAGTAAATGTGGCTGACTTGATTCTGTTGACTGGAAAAGAGGGGATTTATTAAGCATAAAATGCAAAACTGTGGAGAAGACAGAGTGATCCTGCTGCAGAGGGGTTTTGGAGTTGCTAGGAAACGGCTCTCTGTGCAAGCTTTAATTGCTTGCAGTTATTGATGTTAGCAGCGGGGAACGGGCATTCAGAGTATGAAACCAGAGGTGTCTAAACTTAGACTGTAAGGGAAACCAGAGAAGGGTTTTATATTTAGTGCGCAGCTTTGCTGTAGTACATCAGTTCATAATTAGTAGCTGGATGTCGGTCAGATGTCCTTGAATTCCCGTCTTCTATTTTCTTTTTTGGCAAAAATGGGAGTGATTTAAGTCGGCAGGGAATATTTCTGCGCACGACTTGCAAACAAGGACAAATAAAATAAATCAGAAAATGAATCAACTCTTAAGATTTAACAGATGTTTAATATATTTGTGGAGTTCAGCACGTGCGCTTTCTATTCAGATGGCATTCTGGGTAATGTTGACCTCTCTCCCATCTGTTTTTGTTGTCTCATTGCAGCTGATTGGCCGCCTGTGCACTCAGCCGACATTCCTACATGACTCTGGACCTCGTCCAGCATTGTTGCTTCCACTAATAAGCTGGTTTTTTTCTAAAAAACAAAACAAAACATTGGCAGCCAGTGGAGTGGAAATGAAAAGAGAAGTGAATGCATGGGCGTGTCGAGGAAAGGGACTGGATGTTTAATAGAGTTCATTCTCGAGTTTGTTTTTTTGTTTATGTTGCTGCTTTTGTTTTTGTCATATTTGATCGGTTCTTGTCTGGGTTTGGGAAATGTGGAGTTAACATTTAGTCAGAAAACTGTGATGAAACGTAAACTTTAAGATTCCTTCATAGAGGCTGAAACTAAAATAGGAAAACTTACATTCAGAAAAATGTGTTACAGCTCCGAATCTAATAGCTTCATTAATGTGTCGACACAAAGAGAACTGGGGTTTAGTCGCAAAGTCACTTTCAGGCAAGCTGTCAGCATCATTGTAGATCTATAATGTTCAGAGTCCAGATGTTGTATGTTAGAATAAAACCTTCCTATTGCTAATGTGTTTGTAGGAATTCTTGAAGTGAAATTGAAAGTTTTTAAGCTAATATTTGTCGCTAGGCATTATCTTAAGCCTTGAGGTTGAAGCTAATGGCTAATCCAGGAGGAACTAAGATTAAAACAAACGTTTAAAACAACTTTGACCTTAAAACAGCAGAACGTTTAATCCAAAGACTGTTTAATTTGCTTTAAAACCTGGGCTTCTGTCCCAAAGTTACTTTCAGACAAGCTGTTAGCATCATTGTAGACCCATAATGTTCGACTTCATTTGGCACATAGCTTACGTTTCTGTTATAGGATAGAATAAAAACTTCCTATTGCTAATTAATTTAAAGGGAACTTTGAAGTGAACTTCTGCTGAATGTTTTTAAACTAATATGTGTCGCTAGACAGCTTAGGCTTTGAGATTCAAGCTAATGGCTAGCTAGCTAGCTAATGGCTAATCCAGGAGGGACTAAGACCAAACAAACCTTTAAAACAACTCTGATCTTAAAAACGTCCAAAGACTATTTAATTCACTTTTAAATTGGTCATGATTGCATTGTGTGTTTATTTATCAAAAGTTATTACATGGAGAGACCTGGTAGGAAGCGATGCGCTTCCAATGATTGTTCTTTATTAAATTCATACTATGCCATTGTTTGTTGGCATTACATTTTAACCCACACAAATTTTGGACTGGCTGTTATCAGAGTTTACTTAATTCACAGATTAAAATATTGGGAAAACACACAACTGAATGATCGTTTTGCTGAACAAAGTCCAGCCAACTGGTGTAAAAGGTCAAAGGGGCAGTGTTGTGTATTTTCCAGGCACATACTGCCATTTTATAGCACAATCAAGTAACTATGTTATTTTCAATTGTTATAATAAAGACATATATATAAAAGAAATTTACTTTGCAAGTTAACGCCTAATAAGGCCCAATTTGGCCCAACCAAATTGGGCCTCTGTCTCTTTAAGAAGGTTCTGCTCTTTCTGAAACTCCGCCTTCAGGAAGTCACCACAACATGACTCGTCTATTAACCCTTTAACAACATTTTTACCAGCGTTGCACTGAGAAGAAGCTCCAATGAGCTCAGAAGACAAACAGTTTCACCAGGTGTTTGCTAATTGCTGCTGGCTAGTCTGAAGGAGCTGAATGGTGGCGTTGGTGGCGGCTCTTGGTTCCCCCCAGGCACTTTGCACAGCTGAATGGTTGGAAATTCCCAGATTTCTCAAACATGCATGAAAGAATCAAATCAACACTCCAGGTATGTTTTGATAAAGGAATAACATTACAAGATATAAAGCTCAATTTTACAAAATACTGCCCCTTTAATAAAATGTTCTCCGTCAGAGAACAGATGGAGACATTGGTAGAAGAAACTCACTGAATCAACAGGCAGTTAAGATTTGCTGCTCCGTGACTTGGAGACTGCTCCTCTGTAAACATGGCGGCGTTTAGCATACGGATGCCTGGAATCTCTGGTATGTGTTTGTTAGTCTCCGCAGCAGATTGTTTGGCTCTGGGGCGGGTATGAGGCAAATCGGGCCCAGGGCTCCATATGTTGTGAAAAAAAGAAAAATGATGAAAGTCAGAGTGACACAGCAGAAAGACAGACAGGCGCAGTGACACATACGTGCCTGAGAAGGCGAGTGGGCAGGACCAGGCCCACCGTGGATCTGAAGCCGGAGGGGAAGGGACCGGTCTGACTGACGGACTATGAGAAAAACAGTTTTAGTTTGGGGATTTTTTATTTTTTTATTTTTTACTCAGTGTTTAGATGAATCGGATCAGAACCCTGAGCTGAGCCCACGCTCTTTGATGAACCTGTTTTCATCCTGAATTAATGAGACATTTGCCGCCATTTTGTCCTGCTGTCGTGACCTGCGATCATTTAAGATGCAGACTTCCCACCCAATTTCAACTACTACCTGTCCTGAGCTCTAGTTATGCTAAACTACATCCAAGTAGCTTGTGGCTCAAATTTTGTCCATTATTATAAAGAAAATGATCAGAAAGTAGCTCACCACCTTTATTGTTATTTTCAGATCACTGCCATTTGTTTAACACAAAGCACAACTACTGGTAGAGATGGATAAAGAGCACTAAATGAATTCTTACCTTTCACTCACCTACCATAAAACATGGATGACTCAGATATCAATGGGCCTTGTCAAAGTCAAACAGGAAGTCATGGATTACTAATGAAGGAAAAAAGGAAAGCAGTAATTAGAACAAAACGCTTCTTGATATTTTTAGCTTTCATGAATTTGAAGGACTATAATTGTGATTTTGTATTAAATAGTGATTTCTCTTTCCATTTTTTAAATGGAATAAATTTACTCAAATTAAAAGTTGTTAAATTTTTGACCATTCTGGTGAATTCAAGGCTTTCTTTTTTTTTTTTTTTTTGCACATCTTTACCAGGAAACCCAACAAAAAGTATAATTGTTGACGGGGAAAGAAGGAGGGATTTTCCGCTCAAACGCCACACACTTGTCTGCAGTCTCTGCTTGTTTTGGTTTTGATTTGCACTTACGCATTTTGAGTTTTCTCAGATAAAGGTTTTTTCTGGGCCTTTTCTTTCTTTTTTATATTTATAAAATATTTTTTGCGTAAATTGACAGGGAATGTTTGGTTTCCCACCCCCCAAATACCATTATTTATTTGTACTTTTTTTTGTAACTCCATTTAATTGTCTCTAATGTCTCTCCTCGGTGTTGTGTGAGGTCGGCGTCCCTCAGCTCTGCTGTCAGCGGCTCTTTTTCGTTTCCGTCTCGGTCGCGCCGTCGCTCAGATCAAGTCGTTCTCTACTGGGTTTCATCACCACTCGGTTTTTCCGCGGCTCTTGTCTGCTTCAGAATGTGTTTTGGTTTCTTGATCGATATATACTTAAAAATGAACCCAGCATATAAAGCAAGACAAAAAATATATATTATTTTTTTTATTTATATATATCTGACTACTAGGCACTCGGTTTGTGCCCTCACTGATTACTGTGAAGGCTTCCACTTGTTTGGCACACACACAAAAAAAATTGCAGTTTTGGTTCATTTTTATTATTATTATTATTAATAATAAATAATCCAAAATACTGATAACATTGCTCTCATCTATGATCTGTATCTGTCATGAAGTCGCTTCTTTTTTTGTCCTCATTTCCTTCCAGATCTATAAACATGTCACGGTAATCTTTACCTGTTTTATGTTTTTGTTGTTTTGTTTTCCATGTTAACAACTCAACTGCCTGCAAAATCATGTGTTGCACCTTATTGGAAGGATGTTGTTGTTTTTTTTTTTCTTTATGCATACATACATGTATTTATATATGAATGTGTGTGTGTGTGTGTGTGTTTTGAGTTTTAAAAAAGAGCTACTCGGTGGACATAATGTATCTTAAACAGGGTTCTAATTTATTTTCTTTGTTTTTTGTCCTCTTTAATGTTGTTTTCTTGTTCTTAACCTAATCAGCCAATGAGCTTTCATTGAGCCCAAGTTAGAAATAATTCACTGACTGGTAACTACTGGTTCCCATGTTGATACTGGTTTCAACCCATTAAGGCTTGATGCAGCATATAAACAAGCCTGCAGCGGTTCTGGTCATTTGGTGCCTAAGCCGTTTTTCATTCTGACCAATCAGACCAATTAGTTAATTTTGGAAGATGTGCTCATAATTTATTTAATTTGTGTGTTTATACAACTCTAACATGTCAGGATCTCTCAGTTATTTTGATCAGGAGTCGGAATTTGACATAAAGAGTCCAAACTGATCAGAGGATATAAAATAACTAAAAAATATTATCATGTTTCCAGGAAACAATATTAGGTTAAATTATTGGTGAGATTTTGGCATTTTATGTAACTGTTTATCTCCTTTAATCAAGAAATGGTTAACTAAAGAAAAGCAAACATGTGCAACGGCACATGATTTGTCTGAAATGATTACTTTCCTCCAGTCCTAGTGTCCGGGGCAAACACTGCAGGCGTGCCTCCGTTATGAATCACATCATTTGCCCATTCAAAAACAGCTGTCAAAAACTGAAAATGCTGACCAGAAATCATTTTTACTCTGTCGTTTGGCGCCCCCTCTAGCGCAGCACCCCTATACCTGGTGGTACGGTCCCATTTTTTTCCAGTCACAAACAGTCCTTTCTTGAAATTTTTGCTTAAATTATGTGATATAAAAACATTTAAATTAATCAAATAATCAAAATGTATTTTTTGTGACAGTAGTGTGTTTGCCTTTTAAAGCAACGTACACTGCTATGGAGCTGCGTGGGGATTTCCTGTTTGCGTCGCCGCACCCACACGCCTGGTCCGTTTTGAACCCGTGACCAATACAAGACACTTTACATGTTGCTTTGTGTACTCAATGTAAACATTAACTCCACGCCGCGTCCATTTTTAACTGGGAAAATGCTCTCATACAGTCTCTCTCACACACACACACACACACACACACACACACACACACACACACACACACACACACACACACACACACACACACGCATTGGCAGTCCAGCTTTGGCAGAAGCCTGGCGCTCGGCGCAGCGCTGCCGCCCGGTCCCATGTCCTCAGGCCAAAGTTCTGTCCGCGGCCAATCGACTAGCAGAGGCGCCTGCCAGGTCTAATCCTCCCTCCATCCCTTCCACCCGTTTGCCAAATTGACCCGTCGGCTCTTTCTCTGACTAAACGCTGTTTACAGAGCTGGAGCAACAGTTTTTGGAAGCTCTCAGATTGTCTTATTTTTGCTGCTCTTTATGCTAAAACGATGAGGTGAACTTGTTCAAACGAAGAAAAGAAAGGAATTGCCATTGTTTTGTTCCCATGCACTGACTGTAATTTTACATCATTTCTTTCTCTTTTTTTCTTTTTTTTTCTATCATCGCTGGTGTTTTGGTCACATTTTGGAGTCTTTTTTATTGACATTTATCAGGTGGCAGGAGGAACTGTATGAGGTGCCGTTTGCAAAGTTGCACAACAGCACTAATTTAGCTTATTCAGCCTGTCATAAAGACATGACGTTCATTTTTTAAGGTTATATTTTCACCATGTCATTCACTCATTTATAAATTTGGACCTAAATACATGGATACAAGTAAAATATTTAGCAAGCAATCTAAATATTTAGCAAAACTTTTAATAATTAGTTTGCAAAAATATTTAGTTCCCAAGTGAATATTTAATGTGGCTCCAAATTAAATATTTCCCAAACTAAACATTTAATTTTCAAACCAAATATTTACTTTCCAAACTGAATATATTTACTTTGCTTGCAAACACTTGGGTTGCAAGCTAAATACTTAACTTGTATCAAAATATTTAGGTCTAATTTAAATATTTAATTTCCAAGCTAAACATTTAATTTTCAAACTTAATATGTATTTGCCAAACTAAATATTTAAATTGCTAGCTAAATATTTAGCTTTAGCTGAATATTTAAGCCTAAGCTAAGTATTTATCTAACATGCAAATTAGCTTATGGAATATAAAAGCTGGGTTTTATAAGCCCTGCTGTGTGTAAACTCAATATTTAGCTTGTAAATTAAATACTGAAGTAAAATAATTGAATTAAATAATTGTTTCTTAGTTGGAACTCTGGCGTTCATAAATTTTGGATTAAAAAGGTGAAAATATGACACACCACATATTTTGTTTTCTCTCTGTCAGGCTAAATAGAGCCAAATTATTAATTATTAATTATTTATATTTTATTTTTGTAGCTTTACAAGCGGCACTCCATTGAACTGCGTTTGTCGATGTGAGATGTTCATTGAGTTTCTGTACAGTGAGTGGAAACGGAGCCGTTTGGTGCTCAGCTCGTCGTTGTGCCGGTGTGTCCAGGTGTGTCCAGGTGTGTCCAGGTGTGTCCAGGTGTGTCCAGGTGTGTCCAGGTGTGTCCAGGTGTTCCCTGACCGCCTTGTCCGCTGATCCAAACAAACAGAAACAGGAACAGAGGGAACATGCAGAGGAAGCAGGAGGATGAAAATGAACCTGTTCTCCATCAGGAGAAAAAAAGCAAACAAACAAACAAAGCAAACAAACTTTCCCCAAAAGAGAGACGATACTTTTGAATAAAGGATATTTTTCTCCTGGGTGTGGTCACAAAGAAGTGTGTACATTTCTAAGTTAATTGAAAACTGAGTCTTATTTGTTCTCTATACGAATGGCTGTATGTTAACCATGAAAAAGCAATGAGATCTACCATTAAAAAAGGAAATAAATTAAATATGAAAATGTGACACTGTCTGCATTTTTGTCTTTTTTTTTTCTTTCTTCAAAAGCGTCTGTGGAAATGTTGGTGGTAAAATGTTTCTCTGCTCTGCCTGTCAGTGATTCGCCTCATCAGTCAGTCGTAACACTAGAGGGCAGCACTGTAAAACACATCAATTCACCTGGATAGGAATCATCACAGGGGGGAACAAAAACCCTGTGACTGTGGATTTACTTCAGCTTAGCAAAAATGTTTTTACTTAATTCAACTCACTGAAATTTATATCTAAAATTCAAATTAAAAACTGTCACGTTACAGTTGGAAGAAGCTGATTTTTTGTTTTTAAATTTAGAATAAATTGCCATCCAACTCATTTTTCATTGGAACAAATTCTACTTGGAGTTTTTATTCATTTTAATGCTTTGTGTTCTGCTCTGAATACAAGAAAGATTTCAAATGCTCACCAAATAAGTGTAAAAAGGTTAAAAACAAACATTTGGGACAGAGGTTCTCACTTTAGGACGGAGATTTTAACACTTTTAGAGCCTTGTTCAACAGACGTACAAACTCAAAAACGTTGATTCAATGTAACATTACTGAATATACCAGTTTTGTGTGATTAAAAATCAGTTTTGAGCCTGAAATTATGAATGTGAGGTGAAAATTTATATGTTATATCAGCCATTTTGTGGACTTGTTCCATTTATTTTTCACTTTATAAACTCAGACTTTAATGCAGTGGGAGTCCAAACTTTTAGTCTCTGCCAAAACAACTGGTAGACCGAAAATATTAATTAAATTAAAAATGCAAAAATGAGTGTATTGGGATTTTATTTTCTCCCTCTTTCATTTTTTTTTTTAGTTTTGCTTGCATGATAAACAAAACAAATGTGGGGAGGTCATCAGTTGTTTTCTATTTGGTTGGCCAAATTTGTACTTTTCTTGACTTGTGGACAGGAGGGGCCGATCAAAATCATTTCAAGGGCCACAAATGGCCCATGGGCCACACTTTGGACACCGCTGCTTTAATGTGTTTTTATGGTCACTCGTAATAGCATTATTTCGAAAAAAATTCACAAGTAAAAAGTCTCATAAGCATGTGGCGATTGCATAGCAAGCGACGGTGGATTGCAATTTTCAAGTTCTCAGATTAGTCCTGGACTTTGACTGGGCCGTTCTAAAGCATGAACGCACTACAATCCAAACCATTCCACCGACTATAGCGGGATTTTTGAATACAATTTGATCCATCTTCACAAGTCTGAGCAGTGTTCCAGTTCTTACTAAAAAAAGAAAGAAGTAAAAAGCCTCCCCACAGCATGATGGTGCCACCACCATGCTCACAGCCTCCTCTTACCTTCTCCCACAGGCTTGTCTTCTTCATGGTTTGTCACAAACTGTAAAAATTTTGCTTCCACTTCACAACTATGTACAACTTCGTGTTTGTCTCTCACCTAAAATCCCAATAACAATCACCATGGTTGTAGCATAACAACATGTGGAAACCTTCGAGGTCTTAACACAGCATTTACTGCGAACTCTGTTAGCCAGCAGCCAATTTAAAATGCGTTCAACCGCTGGCAGCGAATCATGGTGGCAGGTTTCCGAACAACAGCGATAAAATGTAGCCTTTAAAAACGGAGTTAAAGGTCGACTGGCTGTCGTCGGAGGGAAACGTCCGACTAGCTTTGAAACGGTACGTGATCCTGAGCATTACGTCAGAAAAGTCCAGGAACGGTCGCAATAATAATAGTAAGAAGATGAATTAATAATAATAATAATAATAATAATAATAATAATAAGAAGAAGAAGAAGAAGAAGAAGAAGAAGAAAGCCACACAAAGAAATTGCTGATGCTGTTTTTCTCATTCTCAGGAGGAAACATTGAACTTTAAAAAGAAAAGAAAGAAAGACATTTAAGTATTTAAGATCGTCTCACACAAGGAAACTTTCAACATCTGGATGTGCAATTGACATAAAAACACAGAAACGAGCAGTGAGAGGGGAAATGTGCTGCAGGACAGAGGGGAATATTAGTTATCGTCATAAAATTCAAATAAATGGTCGTGTAGAATTGGTCTTTTGTTCTGCTAAAGTGCTGAAATTCCCCTGAGGCGCAGCTAAAATATACTGCAGGTGAATTTTTTATCTTATTAGCTTCATTCAGTTTATTTTTGTGCCAATGATCGTAGATTAAAGCTCTCTTTCAACACCTCACCAGTAAAATGTTCTTGTCTCTGTTGAATCCATCAGAATAATGATCCCTTCTTCAGTTTATTTGTCAATTTTAAGCTTTTTATCATCTCGACCCAATTGATTTTTTTTGACCTATGATTTTCATTAACACTATGAAAGGAGTGAAACTCATATTAATAAACTCTGATCTCAATCTCAAGAAAGACGATAGTTTAAACTCCCTGCAGCCGAAGCAGAAAGCAGCTTCAAGGTTTGAGCAACACTCCAAGAAACGTCTATGAATAAAACCAGAGCAGAATCCTGGTGTGAAGTTCAAACACCTGTGAGTAAGAGTTGTGTCTCTGTGCTATCATTCCCACATCGCGCCACGGTGCATGTCAAGAACGAGATGAAATAGAGGCTGAACGTCACTACTAGTAGAATCGGTGAAACCCAGCATGAGAACAAAGTATATTTGCTGATTCATAGAAGAGCATTAAAGTTACACGTTTCTCATAGACAGGGATTTTTTTTTCAAAAGCATGACTTGAAATCCAAGCTGTTCTTATGTACAACGATGTTGTAAAATCACTGCGATTGTGGGTAAATGCGTCTTTTTATGCCTTGCCAACACCGTTTCCATTTGCCAACAGAGTAGAACTTGTTGAGATTGTTTCTGAGTTATTTTCTTCAAAGTCAGACGTTTACGACGCCTTTAAATATCACGGCCCTTTACGGCCCCGGGGAATGGAGAAACTTTTGAGGATGCGTGCTAACTAAGAACACTGCTTCGTTCTGGGCCTCGATGTAAAAACCTGAAGAAATTACCCCAGATGTTGGGAAGAAAGTTGTGGAGAGGAGGAAGAAGAAGTTTTTGGGCACAAATGGATCTTCAAGACGGGCAATGTCCCGACGCGTTCCGTCAAATTGGCTACAAAGTGGCTGAACGACAACAAAGAACCCTTAACCTTAACTTTGCAGCTTTCCGTGTAAGAGCTCAATGGTTTTGTTATTTTAGTCATCCCTGTTAGTCCCATTTCCAAGCGTTTGGAAGGTTTTGAAGCTCAAAGCCGTTTCTAGAAGTTGCGTGGTGAAGCGGCAGCCGGCCGAGGAGACGTAATGCTGGGAACGGAGATGCTAACCACACTGTGTGAGCGCAGAACTACTCCAACGCCGTCATCCTGCTTTTGTTCCTGGGTTATACCATTAGACGGACGGTTAACACGCACAGCATGTACATTTGCAGATAAAACGAGGCTGTGATTTTCTTTTTGACTGTCTCCATGGAAACCTCTGTGGCACAAATCTAGCTGTACGTACTGTGTGTGCTTAATGAGGTCAAAGCTCAGAAAAATGAACTTAGCTCCTCAGCACCTAAACCTTGTGCTTGCAAACGTGCTAGTAAGCATGCTAACAGACCATGACATTACATCGTAGCGTTTCATGTTTTTCATGTCCTAGCTTAAGGCTGAACAAAAAATAACGATACAAATGTTGCCGTCCATTTTCATTAGTTGGACCTCAGATTACTCCATGTTCTCCAGACTTTGCTGAGTCACTGTTTTAGGGTAAGCAGCCCTTCTGTGGTGGTTTTGAAAAGCATCTAAGCAACGGACTGTTTTGGCCTCAGTGATGGGAACCAAAGAAAGTGTTAAAAAAAGTATTAAAGGGGTAATATTATGTATTATCCAGGCACATAGTGCTCTTTTATAGCATGATCAGGTACATTCTGTTATTATAAAAATGCTACAAGAATCAGGTATGACTTTAAAGAAATTTGATTTTGCAATTTCACGTCTTGAAATTGGGCCTCCGTCTCTTTAAGAAGTTTTGGTCTTTCTGGAACTTCGCCTTCAGGAAGTGATCACAACATGGCTCCTCTAGTAACCCGTTAATGTTTTAACCAGCGTTGAACTGAGCAGTAGCTAGCATACTGAGCTCAGCAGATGTTCAGTTCCACCAGGTGTTTGCTAATTGCTGCTGGCTAGTCTGAAGGAGCTGATATGGGGAAAAGCTAAAAAAAAAAAAAAAAAGTTAACTTTTCAGAATACTTTAATACAAATACAAACAAGTTGTTTTTGTATTATTCCTTCTGTCAGACAAATATCTTCTGATTTGAATGATATCTATTTAAGTTTAACATTTTTAAAAAATTACTTCTCAGTATTTTTGGAGAGTTCCTGATGGAAAATGTAAACTTTTCACTGCAGGGAAAACCACAGGCTTGTAAATGCAGATTTTGCTGCCAATCCCTTGTTTTAGTCGGGCTTGAGAACATTTAGCAGAATAACACTGTCAGAACAATCAAGCAAGATCAAAACTTGCCACGTCGGTTCTAATGAGCAGAAAGAACTGCGACCTCCTGCAGAAAAAAACCTCTGAGAAGCTGCAGAGCTGCGTAAAAACCCTCAGGCTAAACAGATCTGTGTGTTTGTAAGTCTGCAGCTTTCAGAAAAGCGCATTGGGGGGTTCTGCCACTCATTCAAATAAGTCTGTAATTTGTGACTCAATTACAGAATTACAAATGTAATCCAGAAGGTTTGAGATCTGGTGTAAATAACAAAATGAGTGACTGCAGGTTTTTGTTTCTGTTCTTGGGGGAATGTGACCACAAAGTGACTCAAATACAGTTAAAGACTGCTCTCCATAGTTACTGTTTTGTTAATGCCTTACATTGCAAGAAAATCTTTTTTTTCCTAATTTTTGGAATGTAAAAAAATAGACAAATAACTTATGCTTGATGCTAACTAACATGTCTGCTTTTAAAGGGCCACTGCTCCTCTTTCTTCTCTGCTGTTGGTTTGAGGAACGTCAACGTTTTTCTTTAAAGCTAACAATGGAGAGTTCAGGCGTTAGCGACAGGGAGGCTGAAGCTCTGCCCCCGGGTCGTCACCCTGCGTCTCCATCTCTAGGGGTTCAACAAATGAATCCGTATGTTTAGAAAGAAAAGCTGCGTTGCTCAGAGGAGGAAGAGTCTTGTTTCTTTTTAATCAAAGAAACAAGACAGTCCTCGGCCTGGTCCGGTTGGCGGTCTCACACAAAGAGGAACATCAGCTCACGTTTAGCGGGAGGTCAGCATTTATCTTAGCTAGCAGGCTACAGCTACAAGTGGAAACCTCGGTGAGGTCACAGCCCCTCTCCCTTCTTCAAATCGAACAAATTTGGTGTCAAACGTTTGTGCTGATTTGTGCAGCACAAAGTTTCATTTGTGCCGCTGTCATTTTAAAGACATTAATAAAAAAAGTTTCCAGAGGTCACCTGAGGTCAACCTCCCCAACAAACCCCACATTTACACACATTTACAAAATCAAACATGGTTGGCGTCAATCAGCTCAGCTGCGTTTGTGCAGCACAAATTTTTGTTTGTGCCGCTATCATTTTAATGACATTAGTAAATGTTTCCAGAGGTCATGAAAGGTCAACCAGCCCTCCCGTATTCTTCAATCAGACAAAACTGGTGTCAATGAACTCGATTATGTTTGTGTTGCAAAAATGGTTGTTTGTGCTGCTTTTGCTTGGAGTGTCATAATGAAAATCTAAAGGTCAAATGGTCAACCAGGCCCTTCATTACCCAAACCTAAAACAAAATGGTGTCAAATTTTTGTGCAGAAAAAAAATGTTTTTGCTGCCATCATTTTAAAGAAATTAATAAAAATGTTTCCAGAGGTGATCAGAGGTCAACCTCTCAAACCCAAAAAATTTACACACATTTAGGAAATCAAACAAATTTGGCATCAATCAGCTCAGCTACATTTGTGCAGCACAAATTTTTGTTTGTGCGGCTTTTGCTTTGAAGATATTTATGATGACCTCTGATGACCTCTGGAAACCTTTTTGTTAGTACCTTTAAAAATGATGGCGGCACAAATGAAAACTTTTACAGCACAAACGTTTGACACCAGTTCTGTTCTTCATTCAGGTGATTCGAATCAAGAGCACCTTAGACAGAGTAAAAATATTTCCAAGTTGTTTATATCACCGCTTGTATCTCTGACTAATGAACTGATGACAAAACAATGTAACACATAATTTGGTAGAAATAAAAGACAAAGTTTTCTACAGGTTTTGGTATTTTGAAGAAGCTCTGTTGATATCTGGTAAATCCCATCTGCTTTAAGCTGCTGTACATCTGGAGTCGTTAAATAGCGCGTTATCAGGATCAGATACCGACGGTGATTTTATGCCACATCAAGTTTTTGAAGAACTCCTTGCTCTGAACAATCCAGGTGTAATGGGGAGAATGAAGGACCTGGAGTACACCGTCTGCTGCTGCACACCTGGTACGAAAAAAAACAAAAAAAAAAGCTTTTCTTTGAACATTAGATTATTCTTCCTCCAGTTTCTCAGTTCAAGTTTCCCTCGAGTGTCAGACTGAGACGTTGGGTGACACAAATGTGCCAAACTTCACACCTGATGACGGCCCTTCTCATAATTAGCCGTCTGAGCTAACGCCTGACCCGGAGCCACACATGACAGAGAGAAACCTTGGCCGTGTGGAAGATAATTACCTTGGATGTAACTTTGTTTTCACACGTGTTTCTTTGACGCTATTCGACCAAGTGCCAGATCTTAGATCAGGGTGGCCTTTCACTGCCTGAAAGAAAAAAACAACCTTGAACTTAAAGCTGTGTAAATTAAAAGGCCCCCTATTACTCAATAGCTGGATGAAATAAGAAACGTAAATTGATCGATTAATTCATTGTCTACAGTAATATATTTATGACATTTGAATGCTAGAGTGAGCCAGGTGTCTTTCTAAATAATGCAGTGGCATTATGTTTTGATGATTTATATTTAAAAGACTTGATTATTCTGCCTCTAGGCGAAGAGTTTAACAGTCAAACATCTTGTGCTGCTCAGAACTATGCCACAAATTTTTTATTATTTTTATTTTTTCAGACATTTCATTACCTTTGCCCAACACATGGGAGTGAGAAATGTCTCCAATGGTCTCTGGGAAATCGCTCACCCAATGGATGGATGGATGGATGGATGGATGGATGGATGGATGGATGGAAGGAAGGAAGGAAGGAAGGAAGGAAGGAAGGAAGGAAGGAAGGAAGGAAGGAAGGAAGGAAGGAAGGAAGGAAGGAAACACCTCTTGGGTATCAAGGAAGTTAATCTACAAAGCAAATAAGGTGAGTGTTCGCAAACATTTTTTCACATTTTGTCACATAACAAAACACAAACACCAAAATATCTGGTTTGAACTGTAACTACACACCCAAGAAAGCTGACTTTGACCACTAAATCTGCTTCTTTTTTTTTTTAACTCAACACTATTCTGCATCCAGAGGGTAAATGAAAGTTCTGACCGGAGGCGTGTGTTTCACTCCTGGCATATTGTGTGTGTTCAGTGGGTAGAGGTCGCCTGCAGGGCAGATCAGGGCTTGGATCAGAGGAGGAAAAAAAAAAAAAAAAAGTCCATCTGCCTCTAAATGCCAAACTAAATTAGCCCCAGATAGAGAGGAGTCTGACTAAGAACCACTTTTCCTTCATGTGACCAAGCAGAAACCTCAGTCATCCAGACTTTTCCTGTCACAGCGGCGACTTCATTACAATATTTCACAAACACGTCCAACCGGAACAAAAAGAGACTCACTATCAAAGTCTAATAATGCTAATGCACATTGTTAGCTCCATGACCAGTTTGAAAATTGATCCAAAAGAATTTGGATTAAAGAAAGAAACCAATTAAATTGAAGCATTTAAATGTGTTAAATTTGTAAGTTTTCGGAGCGTCTCCGTCTGCCCGTGACCTTGACCCACCGGCCGTCTCTGTTGACTCAGCGCTTCACTTTGCTTTCACAAGCCTTCATCTGCTCCGATCGCCTTCATCTGCTCCGATCGCCTTCATCTGCTCCGATCTGACCCTCGAACACCAGCAGAATAAAGCTAACGGAGCGTGAAACAGCATCCATGCGGTTTCTTTCACCAGCTTACCTCACTCTCCTCAGAGCCAATACAGACGTTTTGTTCTTTTTTTATTTTCCTTTATTTGTGCAGAGCAGATCCAGAAAGGTGAAGGTTGACAGAAGGTCACACAGCGAGGCAGAGTGCTGGAGCAATAGAGGTACTTTGGGATTGTAACAGATTAAAACCTCTTTAAGGTGGACGTAAGCTAGATTAATGCTGATAAAATGCTGAATCTGTGCTTTATTAAACAACCATAAAGTGTAATTCAGCTTCATGCGTCACACAAAACAGAGGAGACTGATTCTCCACGGGCCGCCATTTTGGACTTTATAATGACCTCATCAGTCTTCTTCACTGAATCTAATGAAACAAGAAATAAATGGATCAAATAATGTTTTCTAACACTGGATCAGCGTTCACATTTTGAAAAAGAAATGCTTGTAAACTCAAAACAGATTCAATAAACTTTACTATACATATTCAAACGTTTGTTAAATAAGTCTTATAATGCTCTACGAGGCAGTTTTCTTTATTTTCTTCATGCGGTATTTTTATTTAAGCCAAAAATAAAACCCATTTAGGTAACCAAAGTCTCACCTGTTCAGTAATTCCATACACACTTTTTATTACCTTTCACATCGACTTCAAACATTTCATAATGAACAGTTACTGACTCTCATTGTGGCTAATGTTTGATTTTTGAATAGCATCGTATTGAAGTTTGGTGTGAACCGAGTCTGGATTTGAATTGGACCTGTTTATTTTGTATCAGAGAGGGACCAATCACGCCCCTGCAGGTGGCATTAGCTCAAAACTATGAAGAGTTTCTGCGAACAACGCAGCTTTTTTAGCAAGAAGTACCGACAAATTGTAGAGAAAATACACGAGAGAGTGAGTGGACCTGTTCGCAAATGTAATATTTAAACACATTTAAATACTTGGTGTTTGTTGTTGACGTGTGTAATAGCATTTCAGTTCCTGTTATTCATGTGTTTACTCATGTAATTAAAAAAAGGACAAAAGAGAAACGGACTGCTGTTACTTGAAAAGTTTATGGGACATTTCAAACATTATGGTGACTTTTTAAGTAATGAGGACTCTGGTTGTTTCTACTGTCTTCTTCTTTTCTTCTATGTCCTGACTCATGTATAATGACGTCTTTTAATAAAACCAAGATGGCAGAGATCCTGAGGATTTAAATGAATCCCCGGCTTTGTGGTGGATCCCAAAATGACGCTGAAGAGAGAAACAAGCAAATCTAATTCCTGCTTGCATAACCGTAACAAGTAAATGGCATATTATGGATTTTAAAGGCGTAAATGTCGCGGTAATGAACCGTCCAATTACATTTAGAGAGCGACTTGGAGCTCACATGAAATAAAGCCGAGCGACCTGATTCTGACTGTCCTGTAAAACTGCACCTTTTTATGCTCTTATCAGCCTGGTATGCTGGTTGTTCCTGTGGCTCGAAATGAGGGATTAAAGGGATAGTGCAGAGTTTTTGAAGTGGGAGTCATTCACCTATCTGCAGTGGAGAACTGTTTATGTTAATTTACTGTAAATCCAGTCAGTAGGAAAGAAGCCAAACTGAAAGCAGGTCATTATGAAAAGAAAAGTAAGGAAGTTAAATAATCAATAGCATTTCCTGACCTGTAGATCTCATTTCTGTTTCTTTCCGGTCAACATTTCGGTCAGTGCCTGCTGTTGGAAAAGTGATTTATAAATAAAGTTGGCCTGGCATGTTTCCTGTATTTCGCATTTGGCTCTCTGCCGTTCCGCTGAGTCCATTTTGATCACCGTGTTCCCTTGTTAGCTCAAACCTGTTTCTGATCCAGTGATCACCTCCAGATAGAGATCTGTTGTTCTCTGTTGGATCCTGATGCATTAAGAATTAAGTAACAACATTTGGTTGGTAGATCCAGTTCTCTAATTTATCAATAAAGTCCATTCAAAGCACAGCCTGCTGCCTCATGAGTGCCTTTGGTCCTTCTCAGCAATAACACATAACAAATAATACATTTTCCATGCTTTTTTATTTTTTATTTTTGCCTATGTGTTTCCAGAATCGGCTTCTGCTACAATCAAACTTTAGTGGCTGCCACAAGAGGGCGCTAAAGCTACAGGTTCCACCTCGTCTCAGAAAAACTAAAATGTCCTGTCTTTATCTGTATTTATGACATATTTTGTAGGTTAAACTATAAATATTGGATATCAATAGAATAAACTGCAAAGACTAACCTTGCCAGGTTGAATTTATTTTACTTTTGTTGCTGCCACTTTTAGGTTCTTCTTATTGGACCGGGCTGTTGCACATGGAGCGGCGGGAATAATGACATTAACAACAAAAAGAAACCAGAAAATTAGCAACCAAAAGAAGTTTAGAGATGCATCAGTGGCTTGGAAAAACAGAAGAAAAGAAAAAAGAAACGTTAGGAAGGAAGAAAGGAAAAAAGCCAAAGAATAAAAACCGCAGATTTGTTGTCGACGTTGAGAAGTGGAGATGTAGCGATTTTTCATGTTGTTAGTGAGTTACACAAACAAGTAAATTACTGTTAGTCATCTGGCTATGATTTGTTTGTCATTAACGTATCTTTTAGGGTTGCTTAATTTTTAAAAAAATATATATTTCAAAATGAATATGTTACATGTGAATCAACTATTTGTGCTGCCATGACACCGACTGACCTGTTTATTCAAATGATAGCAAAATTTTTTTACAAGCACCCAAAATCTGCATTATTCATTGAAATATGTATTTTCTTTTAGCTGTTTTTTTTTATCAGGTTAATTCACATCAAGATGTGTAATTTTAACTGGGGGCTGTTATGTTTGCAAACAAAAGGTGTAGTGCGCCATCAGCGGCGTTAGGAATTGAAGTCTGAAAAATTAGGGCTCTCCCCCATGTTTCTCATGGGACGATAAATGGTGGCGCACTGCCTCCAACCTCTGTTTCTCTCTGTGACGACCTGCTCAGTGCAGGTGTAAAGGCAGAATGAAGGTTCATAAAGTAGTGCTAGCATAAAATGCTATTATGTCTTTGAGACTGCAATTACCATCACTTCACCCTCCGGAACGAACAAATCTGGATTTCCACAAAATAAGGACACAGAGAACATTTTTCTGCAGGTAAAACATTTACAGTTTGGGACCTTTAAACTTTAATTTAATCTCCAAATTAGATTGAACTGTTTCTTCGTGTTTTATTTTAGGGCGCACTTGTTTAACCCAATGTATAGACACCATCATTTTGGGTAAGATGTATACTCTTTTCTTCTTATATAAAGTGAAAAAAAAGACATAACTGATACCAGTAGAAAGTCAAAACAGCCTAAATGTCTCTCCATTATGCAAGAAATAGTGAGATTCTAGAAGTTCTGTCATTTCCTTTGCTTTCCTGTCCTCTCTACTTATGCTTCAGATTTTGCATTGTATTGTTTTCCAAAAGAAACTGAAGTAATATTTATATTTGTATTCAACAGTTAGCTTGTTTGTTCCTTTTAATGCCTCCTCTTTGCTCCCTCGTCTCTCCATTCCACCTCAGCACTTTTATCTTTTCTCTTTTTTCCCCTCACGTCCCCCTTGGCTGAGTCTCCGGCTGACATATGAGTGTGGTCAGAGGTTATGTGGTTTTAATTAGCAGGGCTGCGCCGGAGCGATAGACCCCGCTTCCTGTTTCCAGACTACAACAAATCGTCTTGCAGCCCAGCCAGCCCTGAAAACAGCTGTTAGCCCCGGGGCTAGCTCTTCAAACTCTTAAACTTAAATAAAACTGTCTTTTATAGTCTCATAACTCATACTGTAAGGTTCCCACCGACAACCCAGCTCGCCGCTCTGTCGTTTCCCTTTCTTGCTGGGTCAGTTACATAACTGCAGCACTGCCCACTGGAATCCTCTGGCCTCTTACTGACACTGACCGAGCGCTGAGTTCAGTCTGAAGACCTTTATTTATCTGCAAGAAGGAATTAAAAGCATGCGCACCAATACTGAATGTGGGTCATGCATAAAGCAAAATGCAAATGCTTTATTTTGAACGTTGTGGTGCCTTTTCTGGTGACTTTTTTGAAAAAGAAATAGCTGATAAGTATAAATACAACAACAGTATTGCTAAGTTTGCATCTGATGCCTGTTCTGCTTCACATTTTTCTGCTGCAAAGTATGAAACTGCCTGATGTTTCCAGACACGTCTGACTCTGTACCACCACAGGTACTAACTACGGCCACTGTCATAGCAGTAGATAGTATCTGTTGTCATTCCTATTTGGGCTTCAAATAATCATACATATATCAGATACATTATTGGGATGTAACGTCTTATTCCGATCGAATCTGTAACTATATCGGATCATGACATCACTAAATTGGAAACTACAGACTTTTAATTTTTATTTGTAAAACAAAAAAGATGACATTCCTTTCATTCCACAATTACATTAGATAAGATAATTTTATTTATACAGCACATTTTCAGCAACAACGTAAGTCAAAGTGCTTTACATGAGTAAGAGGAAATACAAGCAAAATAACAAAAAAAAAGCAAGAGAAAAACAAAAAGTACTCCACTATTTATAAAGTAATAGAAAAGTTTTTTTTTCTCTGGATTCTAGGTCTGTCCTAATTCCACTAGATGAAGATCTATTAAAATGTTAAAGTGTGTAGTGACAGGTTGAAACTTTACAGGAAACCACTGTGCGGCAGACAGATTAGCCGCACAGCGGCTTGGGTTATTATGAGTTTATGGTTTGCTCCATCTTCAGGTAGGCCTCGGTTTTTACCGGCTTTGGTTTCTTCCCTGTTAGCGCGCGACATGACTGTGTTTGACGTCTCGTGTTGGCCAGCGCTGCTGGAGACCGTCGCTTCCGCTAATCCAAACGCAGGATTAGAACACAACATCAGTTTTCTGCTGAACAAGATCGTCAGAATGGCATCTCTGGAGAATAAAACTCTTTGCTAGCTTGCGGATGAAGCTAGCAGTGGAGGTTTGCCTGTTCTGTTTCTCAGTAAATCATGCTGTTGCTTAGTCTAAGTTCCTCTTTTTCCTCTTCCTGAAGAACTTTTAGCATCGGGTCTTCATGTCGTCTGGTATCCCCCCTCACCCCCTTTTTTATTTTTACTCAAATTAGATTAAATTAAATGACCTGTTTATAGTGTCATAGCACAGTAGGAATGCCGCTGTTTTGGCTTGCAGCGATTGTTTGGTGATTTCCGAAGACATTCCCCGGCAGCTGAGAGGCCATTTCTGCTCTCCGTACGTAAGAGCGCTCCATGTGTGGCAAGTAATGTCTTAAAAGAAAATGTTTAATTTTTAATTGGCCTTCAACTTGTTTTTATTTTTTTGGAGTAATTGCAGTTCTCAGAGGCAGCTGGTGGAGGATTCATTTTACACATTTTGCTGCGTTTCGTTTCTTTCTCTTTAGTTGTCGGGTACTTTGTATAAATCTATGTAAAGAAAACTGAGAAAACGCTCTTTCTGTCGCTTAGAGCTAAGGTTAGGGTTCAAAGGTCACCACTTGGCCTCACTATGAACCATTTTGCGAGGCACTCATGATCTAGTCATGTTTCTGACTGAGTAGAAGAAAGAAGACTGTCCTCTGTGACCTTAAGTGTTTTGTACTTCCTGACTAGATCTTATCACCATGGCAACTTTCTGAAAATCTCCTCAATTATGTCTTGAAGTGAACTTTATCATCTTATAAAGGCTGATAGAGTATCAGGCACCTCCATCATCTCCTCTGGTTCATTCAGTCAAGAACCTGTGTAAGTGTAGAGGGCGCTCTTCTCAGTTTTAGTCTTTTTCCAGCCTGCAGTATGTTTTCTGGAAGATCATGTTGTGTGATGATCCCTTCAAAGCAGCTATTTATGGAAGAAAGAGGGATAAGTTGATGGGAACATTCAGCAGCCTAACAGAGCCAGTTTAATGGCTTGATAGCCTTTGCTGTAAGTGACCTTAAGTATTTTTTTGAGTGATTCCAAAAGAGCTTTGTATTTCAGTCTCTAAACAGGATGTACTTTGGCCAGCCCGTCTCTATGCACTGACAGCGGAAATGCAGAGTGAAAACACGCCGATGTTCATGAGTGTTTACATTTGAAAGATAACAAGGATGTTATGGAGGAAGCAGCAAAAATGCTTCGTCTCACTTTTATTCATCCTTGCTTTCTGTGCACTCGGTTTTACATTTCTTATTTACCATCAACTTGCATTTTACATTTATACTGAAGAGTTCAAATTGTTTAATTTACTGCAGCTGGTAGTGAGAACGGAAATCTGTTCAGCTGTTAGACCCTCTTATGTGTGCTGATGTACCGAAAAACTCTTTCCTGTTTCTAAACGTGAGGAAGTATGGGGAGTTTTTTTTTTTTTTGGACTTTGTGTCTCTTTATGCGTTTGGCTTTTGATGCTTTGAAAGGTGCATGTCTGTTGGGATCAAAGGTGTGGAACTTGTCATTTTCAGACGCATCATGATGGGGTTGACAGTCTCGCTTTGAAAAGATCATCTTTTTCATGACAGCTCACGTTTTGGTGATTACTACATTAGTTGACGATTGTTTCATTAACTGATTAATCGCATCAGCCCTGAATTCAATACAAAGTCAAAGAAGGCATTTAAGTCCAAAAGATCATCAAGTGCAACATAATAGTGATAAAAATATCTTTGTGCAAGCCTTCACAGGTAATCAGTTGTGTCATATTTGCTGGAGGTGGCTGTTCCAACTGAATTCAGGTCAATTTGCTGAACGTTTGATGCGAAAAAAAAATCCCTGACAATCTCAAGACTTCCCTATAGGATTTCCCCTGGTCTCTGCTGGTCGGTTTCAAGTTGCATGTATCCACTTGCAACAAAAGAGCTGAGCTGATTTTGATCCAGAGGCCTGCGAGGAAAGAGATTTGTGAAACCAAACACAGGATTAGAACACATCAGTTTTCTGCTGAACAAGATCGTCAGAATGGCATCTCTGGAGAATAAAACTCTTTGTACAGATAAATAAAAGAGTCGTTTTCGGCTGGAGTAATTTTATTTTCCTTTTTTTCAAAGTTTGGTGCAGGCCGAATCTTTCGCAGGAGAAACCAAACATTGAGCAAGATGTGAAACATAATTGTGGAATGTTGCAGTTTGGATCGCTTTGCTCCCTCTGGGACGCTGCAGCTCACAGTTGCTGCTTAACTTTTCCACCCAAAATCAAAAGCGAATGAAAAGCTGAATGTGAACTGTAAACTAACCTTCCCACAACATGATTGATTCATTGTGGATTCACCTAATAGACCCAGGACGGCTCTCTGTTAGGAAGCCAAAGTAGAAACTTTGAGTTGAATCCAGTTGAAACGCTTTGGGAGGGATCTGAAGCGATGCAGGAAAGTCCCCCAAACATCTGGCAAATGAAGAGGCTGCTGCATGAAAGAGAAGTCGAATGTTTTACTGCCACAGAGACGAGTGGAGAATTATGTAAAGCACCTACATCAAGATACGAGCTGCGTCAAGTCAGATGTGCCTCCTGCCTCCCTTAAGGACGGCAACATCTGTTGAAAACGCATTTCCTTTTTGTTGTTCTTGTTGTCTGGGACCTCAGAGGAGCAGAAACTGCAAACATCCAGGAGGCACTTCACACTTATTACCTAAACAAGATGCATTTTTTTCAAAAACATAATTTTAAGGTGTTGGAATTTTTATACTCGCATCAAACAACTGCAGATTGCAGGGTTTTTTTATACAAAAACATTCCACACTTACATTTTCACAAATGTGTTCTGTCACTAACGTTTCTTTAGTACGGAGGCCCCTAGAGGACATGGGGAAGATTTTTATTTTGATCTACCTTTCAAAACTTTTGCGTTCTCTAGTAATAATGTACTGATCAGTTCATCATTGCAAGTTTTGCTCAATGATGAACTGAAAGGAAGGAAAGGGAAAAAAACAGCATCCAAACTACTTGGACTATTTCTGAGTCAAAGTAAAAAAACTTTCCCCATGTCCTCTAGGGGGCTCCGTACTTTAGAGCGTTAGGGGTTAAAAAAAATGCTGCAATTTTGATGTGTTTGTTGGGTTTTTATGCAATAAGGCAACATACAACATTTACACGATGGGAATCAGAATTTGCATCAATATTTGGCTTATGTAATTAGTAATAATTGGCTAAATGAAAATAGAAAGTTCTGTAGTTGAATCAGTTCCAGTGTCATGAGTCAAACTTGGTCTCTCCTGAAGGACTGAACTCACAAACCCTTCACACTGACACGCTTATTTTCAATGAAGTCTGAGAATTTAAGGAAACAGCCCAGATTTACTGCTGCATTATTCCACAAATAACCTCTTCCTGTCACTACTGGGATAAACGAATACAAGACTAAACCTTTCCTGCTTTAGAATTCCCAAAATTATTTCTGCCTGCTAAATGTCACAATAATGAGCTTGAAATTTTTTTTAGAGATTATTTTTATCACTTTTATTTCCCAGATTATATGTCTTTTAAGCAATGTGATTTGGGCCAAATATTTGGGATTTTCTTCCACAAACGTCTCACAGATTGCAGGAATGTTGGCCCAGATCTCCGGGCTGAATCGGTGTAACTGAGTCAGGTTTATAGGCCTCCTTGCTCATTTTCTGCTCTGCACACAGAGCTGTTTTGTGAACAAACATTCACACTGTGTTTTTCAGATATTGGAAGCAATGTACGGCTCTCTTCATATCCAGAGTGAAGAAATACTCACGTAAATTCCCAATGAAAAACATGTCTATAATGATGTGGAAACTGTATTTTGGTAAGCTTCCCTGTTACTCTCTTCAGTTGTCTGTTTGTAGATCTGGCTGCCGTCAGGAAGAGAAAAGGACGAAGCTGACATGTTGCCTCAGCCAGTGCACAGTGTTGCGTTTTATTTTCTCTGCTGATCTCGCTGCTTTTGCACTTTTCTGACTTCCATCCTCCTGCAGCTTCCAGTGCCCTCCGACTCACCTTACAAACAAACAAACATTATTATCTATTTTCACAGTGGAAGCGATAAAGCCGCTTCCCTTCCATCCTGGGTCTGATTGCATCACCGTACTGCTTCCGCTTTGACACGGATAACGCTGAATGCCTTCAGATCCTGAGCCGTTCTCAAGCCTCGCTCGTACAGTTTTCCTTTCCGTTTTCTGTCCAGAGACAGCTTTTCCCAGAACTTGTTTGGCTTCACGAGGAAATTCAAACCTGTCTTTGCGTCACGCTGAGATAAAGTATTTAGTTTTATATGTCTTGGTAACTTGAAACTTAAAAAAAAACACACTTTTTGAGGTGTTTTTGAAAATGTTAAAACATTTTTCGTAACTGAAATTGGCTCAGTATAGCAATAAGCTATTATAATCAGATTGCTGGTAATCCAGTATGTAGTCTTCACTTATCATTTGCTAAATGGACGTTTATCTCAAATTTCGCAGTTCTGTGTTTGGATAGGAAGCATTTCCCACCAAAACAAAGTTGAAACAACCTGAACTAGGTGAGATTTAGAAACTTTCAGTCTTCCTCCAACTCACACAGCCAGCTCGTCTGTTGTGCGTGTTGGATCGGCCTCCATCATTCTGGGCTGACGAAGCAGGAGAAATGCCATGTGTTGTTTCTCCCGCAAAGCTTTGCAGATCTCCCCTGAAAGTCTAAAGTATTTACAACACCGCAGCGGGTTTTCCTCCAGCGAAGCGTCCCGTTGGACGGCATCGCTAATGGGAGAGATGTGGCCAAAACAGATGGAGCGCAGACTCATCTGCCGTCTCCAAGATGTTTAAATGGGCTTTTATTTGTTTTAGCGGGAGAAGTGGCTCGTTTATGGGGTTCATCTCGAATGCAATCTCCCTTTGTGGGCTTCAAGCGCTTCGTCAGGAGCCAAAAAGCATCAAGAATCAAATGGTGAGGTAACTCTTCACAGCAGAAGAGTGAAACAAACTCACTCCTTTGCAAAAAGATTTCAGTCGAGATCTTGACAGAAGAGGCACCTGCTTTTATGCGGAGTAGATGAAATTATGCAACATTTATTTATTTGCCTGTGTCAGTGACACAATACAAGATGACCTCTAAAGAGGACAACTGTTTACAAATAGTTTACAGCCTCAACAACATGAGTGATTACAAATCTGGAAGCCATTACAGACAGAAAATATACAAATATTTACATAAAACTGCTCTGCAGTTTGTAGTCCGTCCAGCAAGAATACAAGGCGTTTCTTTAGTAAATCCCTGATTTATGCTTGGATTAGAACACGCAGCAGATTTCATTTTTCTAATATTCAGTTCACTAAAATAAAACAAAAAATACAAGTTTACATGTGAAAGAAAAGCAACAGTTAGTGATGATTTTTTTTGTGTGGATTTTACAAATTAAATGTACAATAAGATATTGGTTTGTGATGAAACTTAACCTAATTTTGAATGTTTTCGTATTCAGTTGAAGAGACTGATGGGCCAGGTTTCTGTAGCAGCAGTACTTAACTTAGCAATGCAACACATGAGGTTCAGAATACTGTGATACTGTAATTGCTGAAAATGTCTTCTTTTTTTTTTTTTTACAAGATTATATTTAGCCACGCCTCTTTTCATTTTCTTTATAATTAATACAGCACTCTGAGAAAACAAGCAAACAGAAAAATACTCCTGGCCTGTCAGACACTGTTTTGAAGAACCTTTTTAAAATCTGGGTGAGACAAAGTTTGGTTATGAGCAATAAACAGAAACGTCTGACAGTCAAACATACAAAATGGAGGACTGAGAAAGAAATACTGCAGCAGTGTTCACACTGGCATGACGTCTGTACCTGTTTGCACTGCTAAGTTAGTGTCAAGTTGTTTTTTTATGCTGCATATGTATAGTTCTTGCTTCAAATCTCTTTGATATTCATCATCATTACTGATTTCCACTGAATGATTTATCAAAGGAGTATTCATCTTTTATTCAGGGTGAGAAAATACATTTTTTATCAAGTGTAGTAAGAATGCACTCTGTTAGTTTCTAATGTGAAAGAAAACAAACTGACAAAATTCAGAAAAAAATCATTTGATTTCATTTGGCATAAAGTGTGCAATTAAAGTTTTTAAAAACACAGAGAGATGATGTTGCGATTTGAACATTACCATGTTGGAGTCTTCTTTTGATGGCCAAAAAGTTAATAGCTAATAACTCTAGCTAATGGCTAACTACTAAAGCTAATAGCTAATTAAGATAATATCTAATAGCCAATAGCTAAGTAATAAAGTTAATGGCTAATTACTAAGGCTAGTAGCTAATAACTATAGCTAGTAGCTAACAGCTAACACTAATGGCAAATAATTAAATTAATAGCTCATTACTATAGCTAATAGCTAACCACTAAAGCTAATAGCTAAAACTAAAGTTGGTCCACAAGAGATGACCCTGTAGATATTTTATAGTTGGTCTGTTAGCATTTAAACACATTTTTCCTCCATAAACGCAGTGAAAAGGATTTCAGAGGGAATTATTAGCATCACAAAGAACAGGAAGCGTGACCTAATTTGTACAAAAATGTAATTCAAGTACAAAAAAGAGATTTCTCTGTTTCCTTTCTCAAATACTACTTTTTTACTGTTCCTCTTTATTTTTGTTTTTTTGATTTTTTTTTTCGGACAGCCCCTATTTATGAAAGCAGCACATTTCCACTCACTGGTGAAAGGAATATTCATTAGCACCACTTGTACAATCTTCTCTACTACAAGACATTGTAGTAGAGAACATTGAGAGAATTGAAAGAAAAAAAAAGTGAATAACCGAACATAGATGCTCTGCCAATCCCGATTTCACTTCCAGTCTTACTGGATGCCCGGCGCCACCAGGTACCCATTGAACGTGATGTAAACATCCACATCGTCGCTGTAGATGGCGTTCTCGCGCTCCCTCTTGTAGAGGCGGACCCACACCTCGTCGTTCAGGGACAGGTCCAGCATGACGCTCTGGCTCTGCATGATGGACCTCTCGCTGGGCTGCGCGTACAGGATCACCTTCTCCTTGTCGTTATGCATGAGGTGCAGGTAGGTCTCCTTGAAGTTCCAGGTGTGGATGTTGACGTTGAAGAAGTAGATCCCCGGCACGTAGCAGTAGAACTTTCCCTTGAACATGTTGAAGTGCTCGTGGAGGTTGACGAACACCGTGTCGAAGACCAGCGCCTGGTAGTACTCCACGCTATGCAGGGACTTGCGACGTCCAACAGAGAAGGAAGAGTGCGGGATCTTGCAGGCATCGCCGGGGGCGCCCACCTGGCCTTTGCTGCCTTTTGGCCCCAGGGGTCCTCGCTGCCCGGCGGGCCCTTCCAGACCCGGCTTCCCGGGTGTGCCTTTGTCTCCTCGGTCGCCTTTGTCACCTGCAGACACAGGAACAGGGGGAAGTTTGATGGAGGAATTTGCTATCTACATAAAAGGCAATGACACAAAGAAAATGTTAGCTGTTGCACATAGTAATGATAGCTATGCATATGCTATGTCCTTGATTGCTTTGAGTTGTTTTTGAGGCTTGATAATCCTGTGTTCCTTAGTTTCTTTCTTTGAATCTTGTTTCTGTTCTACTCTAGTTTAGTCCTTCTTGGTGTTTCTAGTTATGTTTATTTTTGTCTCTAGTTATTCCTTGCTACTCCTTTTTAATTGTTTCTTTTGCAATTTTGTTAAATTAATTTTCTAATCCTCAGTGTGTCTCTTCCTCTTTCTCGTGCTCTCTCCCCTCACACCTGCAACCAGTTAGCCAATCAGCCCAGGTCTTATGTTCAGCATTCAAACTCCCAGGACTTAAGCTCCTCATTCTCAGTCACTCCTTGCTGGTTGCTTCTGTTTCACCCTGTTCTTTTCTCTGTTTCTTCCCCGTTTTCCCTGCTGGCTTTTTTCATTGGATTTATGGTTTTTGTTTTTCTCTGGCTCCATTTTTGTAAGTTTGTCCATCCTTTTTTTCATTAAACATTTTTCATTTACTTAACATGTTTACCTTTCTGCATTTGGGTTCACCATCAAAACACACATCATGACAGTTTATGCTTTTAAAGCTAAAACTAATTATGAAGTTCTTGGAAATGTGAGCTTTCAGAAGAGGCCACATGTTTTCTGATTCTGATTCAGTTTTAACTGAATAAGTTAAAATCATTTTTGTTACACATGCAGATTAAAAAAAAGCCTCTAAGAGGTTTTTGCTAATTTAAATGACTTCTGACTGAGACCGGCTGATGGGAGAGAAAGAAACTTTTCCTCACTTTCTTCTACTGCTATTCTCCAATTTATTATTTTTGTTAACTTTTAGGTGTTTTTTGTTTCCATAAAAGCTACACCTGGTTTGATTTTCTGCTTGGTTGTGAATCCTTCCTAAAGGAACTCTCTCCATCTCCTGCTATTAACTTCTTTCTTTTCATTAACATAGAAAGTTCTCAGATATCACCTCTTCTCTTTCTTTTTGTGTGTCTCTGCTCTGTCTTCTCAAACCCTGAGTTGGCCGCATGGACTGAGCCAGGTTCTGGATCTGCTGGAGTTTCCTTCCTGTTAAATGATAGTTTTTGCTCTACTACATGCACGCTCAGTGTGAAGGATTGTTGCAAAGCTAGTGATAGTCGCTATGTACTCGTCCAGGAGGAGTGAATGCTCGGTGCAAGCTGCTGAAGTTCTTTAGACCTACAATTTTAATAATAATCTGAGCTTAATGCATTGTTTCATAACTAGGATCAATTGGACTGCATGTGTGCTTGAACTGAAATTACATTTGTTGTGAAATGACGCTGTCTGAATAAACTGAATTGGATATAATTGCACGTTTGCATTTTTGAAGAACTACTCCTGATATGACTGAACAGTCTGTTCTCTTTTGGTATGCTCTTTTGGCTCAAAGGTTACACTATCTAAATCTAAAAAAAAACAACTTCATAGCAACAAAACTGCTAATACATTTAGCCAGAACTGTGTGCATGAGCTGATTGGTGTAGATGGTTTCTCTCCGTTATGCTTCACGATCTTTCTACTGTGTGTGGAGTTCTGACTTAGACGCTCAAAAGTCTTAATGTTTAATGATGAACACATATGTGGACTTTGGGTTTGAAACATTACCGTTAAGCCTTACCGAGAGTGAATCTGTCGTAGTTCAGAGATTATGATTGTTGACTTTTGGAGGGGGTTTTTTAACGTAAAATCCAAAAGACAAAAGGTCAGAGCAGATGTGGCATTTTAGTTGCTAAAGGTCCAGCATGTGAAACCACAAAATGATCATATACTGTTTAAATACTCTGGTTAAGTTGGTTGTGAAGCATCTGAAACGACGTTTTATGTAATAAAACCAGACTTCAAAATGTAAAATATCACTGAAACCAAAGTATGTAATAATTGGCACAATGCTATGCTTTCTTTCTTTTTGTGGGCTCTAGTGTCCCTTATTTTGACAGTAGGCTGACAGGAATGGGGAAGACATGCGGTGAATGTCGTCGGGTCCGGGAGTCAAACCCGCGACGGCCGCGTCGAGGACTCAAGGCCTCCAAATGTGGGTCGCGCTAACCCCTACGCCACCATGGCACGCCCAATGTTATGCTTTCTGCTCTATATGCAATAACATTACTACACTTTGCACCAATTCCAGGCATCAGGTATCTTGAAATTGGCCTCTGTCTCTTTAAGGCTCATGTTATTTTTAGGTTTAATTTAGACTATTTCTGTCATCATCAGACCTTAATTTCTCCTGAATTAAGGTTTATATCAGTTATGTGTTAAGTCCACTTCACATAGAGCACAAAATGCACCAAGGCCTCTTTACAAATAACATGTTGGTGATACAAATACAGGTGTATGCTACAGTGCTTTTAATAAATCAACATCCAGGGCTTCTCTGAATCTATATTTTTTGATGCATTTCCCTTCAGTAGAAATTGTCAAAAGTCGTAAAGATTACTGGCACTGGACTACGTGATTGTTTACCAAGAATCATTGAACTGTGGTTGATTTTAAAAGTGGTTCCTGCTCGTTTCTATCAATGGAGCGTCTAATTTCCTTTTCAACAGCAAGTCTTGTATCTCATTTCCACTTACCCATGAAAGCATCGTTACAGTCGGCTGCACAGTTCCAGCATGATTGCTCTTCTGATTAAGCACTACTACACCGAGGCACACAGCCTTCTGCTTTAAGTTGAAGAAGTGATTAAAGAAAAGCAGCGCAGAGATACGACAGTGTGCTGGGGCCGTTGTAGACAGAAAGAAGGGGAGTCAATTTCACTCTAAAATGTTAGAAATTTTGAGATCAATCTCAGAAACTTTTTAGTAAAAACAAGGACATTTCTCAATTTGAAAAGTCAAAAATTTGCTTGAAAAAAACCCCTTTGAGATTAAACTCAGAAAGTTTTGAGGAAAAAAAAATTTAAAATTATAGAAAATTTGCAACTTTTCAAACTCTGACATTTCCACATTTTAATGATTAATGTCAAAATATTCAAGTTTTTTCCAGCAATGTTTCTGACTTTACAAACTCCAGAAGTTTCTCAGTTCTTGTTTCTAGAACATTTCTGAGATACTTTAGCAAAGATTTACTGCTCTTCCTATTTTCTATACAAAGGCCCTAACATGTCGTCATAGAGACGAAATACTTGCAGAGACACAGGGATTAAAACGTCACCATATATCTTCACCATATATCTTCTGCATTTCTTCCTTCATGGATTTTCTGTGCTTTAGGAATCAGAAGAAAAGCAAAACCCTGAATTTCTCTCTGATCCTACAACAAACACAGTTTGGAGAAATACCACCGTGACACAGTAAGCCAGCTAGACCTGCGGTACCTTTGAGAATGGTCATGTTGATGACCGTTCTGACTTCAGGCATTTGATAATGAGCGGTGGAGGCCGATGGATCCAGCTGGTCGCAGCATCGCTTGCAGAGCCGAGACGGCGACCTGGGCGAAGAGGAGACGCAGCACAGCAAGGCGAGGAGGAACAGCAGGCTGGAGCTAGCAGTCAACATGGCTGCCATCACCTGAGGAGGCAGGTGAGAAAAACAAAAAACATTTTCATTGAACTATGATGAAAAAAGCCATAAAATGTTTTTTTTTTTTTTTAACAATCATTTTTTTCCCCATTCAACATCTGAAACATGAAGTAAAAGCTAAAACCACGATTTTCTGTTGGTTTGACTGTGTTAAATTTTTGGGGGGGTTTTGCATTCCTGTGGATTTCTGGTCAAATGTGCAAATACTTCTTTGCCAATAAGAATATCCTCCTCCGACAGTAATTCTCACACATGACTGCCAAACGTTATGAATCTGGCCATAACTCTTCTCGCTTAATGGAGCCCTGGAACGCGCCGCACATCCGAGACACGCAGGATGAAGCGCACGCTGCATTCACTGTGATTTCTCCAGGGATTCAGACTTGCAAACATAAAAACCGAAGCAAATCCTAAAAAAACCTCCGTGGCTGATTCTTGGCCATTTGGAGGTGTTGGACCAAAAGAACGTGAGGCAAACGTCGAGACTAAAAATGAGGAAACACCACAGTAATGCTTTCAGATTGCATTCAAGTGAATGCAAACAAACAAACAAACAAAAAGTATGAATCTGATCCTTTGATTTGCTTTCACAAATATTTCCAAGGGAAATGTGTGCACTTTCTAAGCCCACAGATTTCTGTGCATGATTTCCCTGAATCACTTCAAAGATTTGCTTGATTTGCATGAAAATATGACAAAGTAGCAGCACTTCCCAGCGCATTCAAATGCAAATATGGTCCAAAACGCAAAACAATAACAACAGAATTATATTCATCAAAACAAATCCAGCCACCTAATCTCCATACTGGCGTTTATCTGTTTCAGAAATGCCCAGAGATATGTTAAATCTCTGCCAACAATCATTTGTTGTTTTTTTTTCTTCATCTCTCTTTCATTTAATGGAATGAATGGAGGAGCTGCAGAGTTTCAAAGTTAAGGTGGACAGTCAGTTGACAGGTCAGCCATTAGTCGTTCTCAACATTTTACACTTTATGGATGAATGAGAGCTGTTGTTAAAGAAGCAGCATTACGTTAAATAAACTTTTTCTTTTTAGCTTTACATCATATTATAATGTTATTCTCTCATCAAAGACATACCTGGAGTGTTGCTTTGATTCTTTCATGCATGTTTGTGAAATCCACTAATCTCCCTTGGCAACCACTCAGCTGTGTAAACCGCCTGACTGGACCTAGCCCCGCCTTCGAGAGGCAGCTCCTCCCCTGAACTGCAGTTCTCAAGTTTCTGTGTTACAGAGCAGCTCCTCTCCCCTGCGACTTGTAACAGCCGTAATGTTGTAGTGTCTCTTTAAGATACTCTGGTCTTGCTAATGATGTCACAAGTATGCGCCACTGCTTCTCTGTAGAGAGTGTGGGAGAAACGTGCTGCAGATCGACATGTGGACAGAGACGGACATGTTAGCCTTATTCATGTCTATGATATTAGCTCCCTAATTTAGTAACGTTGCAGGTTGTTTGGACTCATTTTCATGTTTGATAACATAGCAGCCGTTCAACCAGGCTTTGTAAGATTGGTGTTTTTATTAAAAGACAAACACTGTGGAATTCCCAGTATCAGTGTGGTTGTGAGGTTTTGACCGTCCTGATGAGTCTGCTGCCTCCTCTCCTCCCTTGAATACAACCCAAGCGTTACAGACTTCCCCTCTCGGCTCCTTCAGACTATCCAGCAGCAATTAGCAAACACCTGGTGGAACTGTTATCTGCTGAGCTCGTTATAGGAGCTACTTCTCAGGGCAACAGTGGTAAAAACATTGTTAAAGGGTCAATAGAAGAGCGATGGTGTGGGGACGTCTTGGAGGTGGAGTTTCAGAAAGAGCAGGAGTTTCTTAAACAGTTGAAGGTCTAATCTCAAGGTGTTAAATCTGGAAGTCATATTTGCCATTTCTAACATTTTTACAGCAACTAAAACTAACCGTTACTTGACTGAGCTGTGAAATGGCACTTTGTGCCTGGAAAACACAATAAATCAAATGGGAGCTTTGCCATGTTGGGGAGACATGGAATAAAGTTCCCAGCTCAGTGGAGAACAAACAAACCCTCTGGAAAATGTAATGTGTAGAACAAGACTGATTCCGATGTGCTTAAAAAAAAAAAGATTAAGATCGGCTGATACCAATGTCAGTGCCGACATATCGTGCTATTGAAACTTGGAGGACGTTTTAACTCCTGCAAGACAAATAAACATCCAAATCATTAAATGTATTTATTAGAATTATCTGATTAACGTTGATCAACATAATCTGACCCCATTCACTCTTATCTGATTAAATTAACAAAGCTAACGAGTGTAAATTTTGGACATAAAAGACTGATTGCATCACTGTGTTCATTGTTTTTTCTTTTCTCTTCATTGCATGTTCTTTCTCTGTATCCAGTGTACTTCATCACCATCTTTGAATCTCTCCTCCTCCTCCTTTCTTTTACCACTTTCTCCAATAGCCTTCACGTGGAAAGCGAGGATATAAAATAAAGCCTGATGAGGCACAGGAGGGAAATAACAGAGCTCCTCTTGTGTTTTTCCAATGACGGATGAACGTGGACAATATTTCAGATGACGGATGGAGCTTGACAGTGAGAAAATCAAATGTTTGGAGCTCTGCCTCAACATTTCTATCCGACTTCTGCCAGTAAAACACAACCACTGTAGTTATAATGAGCATCTGTGTCACTGTTAAAGTCAGCCAGCTGTCACAGGACAAGCTACTGCTAACTTTTCCAATATATTTATGTGGTTGATTTAAAACTTCTCTTCTTAGTTTTGACATATACCAGAGTATTTATTGTCCAGTGGGTCTACACAGAGTGCAACAAATATGGAGTTTGATATTCTTAAGCTATAATTTTCAAATAGAGTCCCAGATGGTTGAGACAAATGGTTAGTTTGTTTTTCCTCTCGTTTAAAAGAAAGTCGAAAGACGTTTGTTGTGAACTGGCGCCACATGAATCGACTGAATTGAACAGCATTCATCAAGAACAACGGATACAATAAATGGGGCAAATGCAATTATCTCGCATTTACTTTGTTTTCTTTTTTCTCGGTTAAAATCCCCCCCAAAAAACGTCCTTTAGCTCCTCTATCAAGTGACGATTTCACTTCAGATGAACCAAAGTTTGACAGACGAAGAAAAGTGGAGATACTGGTTGTCATTAAAACATCTTGTTTGAATATGCGTTATTTTAGCTGGCCTGCACTTTGTCCTAATCTTGACCACATTTATGTCCCTTAGAGCTTGAGCAGGACTGATCGCCACCTGGACATGGAAACAGAAGATTTCCATTAAGCAGATGTTCGTGGTCTTCCAGGGTGAATTATTTTACCTCAGACGTTAGAAACCATGAGCTGTTTGCATTTTCTGGCTGTGAGTCAAAAGATTTATTAACTTGCTGAATGCAATGAGGTTTGACACCGAAGCTACAACACACACAACTTGAACTGCAGTGTGTATCCTCATTGCTGTAACCAGACTTGACATTTTAATAAAATACCACTCCACATCTCAAGACCGGCTGCGAGCGGCATCTTTATGGAGATGTAACAGGTGTGTGTTTTTTGGAGTGTGTGTTTTGAGATGGTTTTCTGCAGGAAATTTCACCTTGTGTCAAAAGTAAAGACACAGAAACGCAAAGCGTTGCACACAGTTACCACATCATCCACAACAGACACAAACAATCCCTTGACATGGCTTGGCAGGTGTTGCATTACGGATATCCATGAGGCTATGGATATTGCACAAGTGTGGAGCGCACAATATAAGTTACTAGAAATTAAACATTATTTGGGTTGTTTTGAGCTCTTGATAGCATAAAGATGAGAACGTCTCACTGCAATTCAACTTTTATATAAACCCAACTCCAATGTCCTGTGATGTTTATGACTCTGAAAGACATATCAAATCATCTCTAAAACTAAAATATCTGGGACCAGAGAGCATGAGGGGCTACTGCTATAGGCATCAAGCGAACTCTCTTCACAAAAAAAAGAAATGCAGAAAATGGTAACGCATTCTTCCACATATCGGCAACACAGCGTTCTTACTTCTCCCAGAAATCGCAAGTGAGCGCTCTTACAGGTATCCTGGTTCTGCATCCCCAGAGCCACAACTAAGCATGGAGAAGCAGCATTCAGCTTCTATGCACCACTAATCTAGAACAAACTCCCAGAAAACTGCAAAACAGCCTAAACACTCAGTGCCTCCAACCCCATTGGTTTAGAGTTGATTTTGATTCATAATAACTGGAGCGTTGATCAATATATTTGATGTATATTTGCTTGATGCCGTTTAACAAAATGTAATGTTCGTTGCTTGTTTCATAATTACTTGCTGTATTGTGTTATGACGTAAATCACTTTGGACGGCCTGGTCGCTGAAATGCTCTCTACAAATAAACTTGACTCAGTTACTCTGAACTGCACTTTCAGACCAATACAATCACACTTTTTCTAAAGCTTGGCAAAATAAAACGGAGCACAGAATCAGGGTAATAACTTTGACCCATTTAACTGAGATCTATCTGTTGCATCACGGTTGGCTTTGACCCCGTGTTAGAGAAGGGTCAAGTTCAGATATGTCCACACCCTAAAACAGCCTGCTCTGACAAAGAAGTTGAAATTTACTGCACTCAGTTACTGCGTTATTTGAACAACCCCTTTGCTTTCCCCCAAACAATCTGTACAACTTGTCCAACTATGTCCTAGCTAGCGCTTCAAGGAAGTGAACACACTCTACTGGAACTGAGTCAACCACATCCAGCAGTCAGAGGGATTTCACTGTGGAAGCCACGTCTACAACGCCAGAGCATCAATTTGGCATGCAGCGGGAGTCCGGATAAACCCGACAGAAAGAGTTACACAACTCCTTACACGCACACACACACACACACACACACACACACACACACACACACACACACACACACACACACACACACACATAAACAAAGCCGGGTAGCGCGTCTGGGCGCGTGAGAACGCGCGCGGGCGCCGTTACTGTAACTTTTGAACAAAGAAAACTTCTGCTGAGTTGGCGACTTGTGAGGAACTCCAACAAATCCTGCGCGTCTCTGCAGGCACCCAAACGCGCCGCCGGGTGTTTCTTTTCCTTGTCCTCCTTCCCGGCCCGCTTCTCTCTGACATTTTTTCCTCCCTTTCTTCCCTCCGTCTCCGTCTCCCGAGAACTTTCTGCAGACGCTCGCGCGCTCGTCGCAGGTCGCTAGCTGTCACATCGCGCGCGCGGGTCGATTCTCTTACCTGGTGGATTTTCTCCACAGTCGAGGAGGAGGAGGAGGGGGGGAAAGAGGCAGTGCTGCTGCTGCTGCTGCTGCTGTCAGATTGAGAGGTGGAACGACTTAGAGGAAACCTCTCTAAACACACACACACTCTCTCTCCCTACTGATCAAGTCTGTACACTCACACACAACACGCACACGCATAACAGTCCTCCCTCCATCATGAAACTCTAGAAGTCAGAAGTTTATCTTCCTGCACACCAGTCACCCCCTATACTGCAGAGGTTTAGGCTGTTCCTCCTTCCAGATGTTCTGTGGAGAGCAGAGAGTGGCACTGACAACCTAAAGAAAAGTGTGTTTAAGTCATTACTCCTCCCTCTCTGCCTTCTGCCTACACACTGCACTGCCACACGGTGTGTTTTGTGCATTGAATTTGGTGTTTACATGGTGCTTTCAGCCCCAATGCGGTCCTTTAATTTCAGCGATCTTAGTTGCACACCAAGCCGCCGTCCTCTGGTTTAATTCTGGAGCTCTTGGTGAAAAGGCCGTGTTGTGGTGTTACCGTGTTTGGATTATTTCATTAAACACACTCAAAACTGTTGGGTTAAAAACATTTAGAACTGGGTCGCCATTAGCCTGTTAAAAAGCGATCCCTTGTCCTACGCTGTTTGCTTGGTACAGATGGTATCGAGAAATGTTTGCTTCCTGGAAGCGTTGAAGTTTTAAATTTTACAATCGCTATAACGTTTGGCCATTTGACAGTATCAGGCACTGCGGAAATAGGCTTCGTTGTAAACAACCATCCATCACTTAACTAACTGCGAAGAAAGAAGTTTCCAGTTGAACCAGGCAGCTGTTGATGCCAAGTCAATGGTTGGAGGCGTGGCCAACACCTTCACTTCCTCTGCTGCTAAAAATAGACGTCATCTTCCACAGCTTCTTCTTCTTTTTGCTGATTGGCTGAATGAAATTCTGCACAGGGAAATTCAGTTCAATGGGAGAAAAAAATATATAATGCAACACAATTTCAGTCTCTTACCATTTCTTATTTTATCCTATTGAAAAGATTCAACACATTCTGATCAAAATGGCGGCCTGTGAAGAACGATGGAGCTCCTTCTCTTCTCTGCCCTGATAAACTAGATTGCAGATTTTGACTAGTGAAAGCAGGGATGTCCAAAGTGTGTCCTGTGGACAAGTTGAGGCATCTGAAATGATAGTGTGGCCTCTGTAATCACAATTTAAGAATGACACAAAACTGGTCAACCAGCACAAAACGTTGGTATACTTTTTACTTGACAACTTGAACTCTTCTTAAAATATTGCATTTTGGGTAAAACACCAAGTATTTGTCTACTCTCAGTTGAATGTGATGCTAAGAAGGACCACAAGCATCCAGCAACCTTTGCTCAAAAGAAGATGCTGGCACAGCAATGTAACCCGATCTTAATTCTTTTCTTTTTTGTAAAATAAAAACATCGAAAACAACCAAAACCTTCTGGAAATTGTATGCCTTAACATGATCCTTTTCATTTTTGATCTAATGTGATTTACAGACATATCAGGACTAGATAATTGTCAGTCAGGTAAAAAAAGTTCACAATGAATGTGCGTTTTAATGAACAATGTTGATTAAAAAAATAATGTTAGGCTCTTGTCGTGGAAAAAATGCTATTTCCAAGCACTGTTCAGGTAGAATCACTCAATCAGGTTTATTCATGTATTGTACAATACAGAGAGCTTGTAGGACAATCAGTAATGAAGTCTGGTTCTGATGCAGCTGTAGAAAACAACTTCCAACCTTCTGCATAAAACCCAAATAGTTCTTTTGGTGAGAGTTCACAAACATTTCATATAACATGACTAGCAGATGTGACCTTATTGTAATTTTTCCATCACAGCTCTTTTGCCATTTTTTTAAAAATCGTTAAATTAAATGTGATCAATCTAATTGATGAAAGATAGATTGCTGGTGTGAGGAACCATATGGGCGACTTGGGCACCGTCCAGGGCTGCATCTCATCAGGGGGCGGCACAGCTGAGAGGTTGGCAGGTGAGAGTCAATGATTTCTCCAATATGGATTAAAGAATCAAGGCAACACTCCAGGTATGTTTTTGATGGGGAAAACCCCCCATTATAATATGATGTGAAGATCAAAAAGTCAGTTTTACGTATTACTGCCCTTTTGAAGAAACACATAAGCTTGTCATACTCGTTTATATATTATGTTTCTTTTTTTGAGTATTTCTTTCATTTAAAAGTGTCACATTTATCTGTTGCTTGGTTTTCTCACTCTGGATTGCATTTTACGATGGGTGATGATGTGTTTTCATGTAAGACATCACACAAACCAACATTAAAATCTAAAAATGTTACATTTATGTCCAGACATAGTTCATAGTTTTACTTAGGAAAATAAAGTCAAGGTATTTTCACACTTTTGACAATAAACAAAACAAAGCAAAACAAAAAAAACCCGTAGAAATCTGTGAACAAAAAAAAAATCCCTCTGATCACCGCCGACATCTGCAAACAGCTTTATCTTTTATGGCTAATTGAGTGTTGCGTTTTATGCCCAGAGCCTATTGATTGTTTGCTTGGCTTCCTAAAGAAACGTCTCGTTTATCGGAGCTAATAAAACATTTTTACAGGCCTTAATCTGAAGCTGTTGTGGTAACACAATCATTCATTTAATACCGCTGCCTAACTTGAACGAAAAGCTACAATTATAGAACAACCTCTGCTGACAAAATTGGATTGGATGAAATTGTCCTGATTAATCTTGGTTAGAACAAATAAATAAAAAAAAAGAAAAAAAAAAAGAGTGAAACGTGATAATTTAATTCAATTTGAGATGAGAGACGAGCCTCCGTCTCCACAAACGAATCAAAGCGAAGTGGAGTAAAGTCCCATTTTCGTGCCGTCAGCCTGAAGCCAGTTAACTCAGTTCTCGTCGACTAAAACGCAGAACGATGGACTTTGACGGTAAGAAACCAGATGATCACACGCCGACCGCCCCACGCGTTGCCTCGTATAGTTTATTTGTTACCAGAAGCTCTTAAACTGCGTTTCACATTTACGATGGTTCATTGGAGCTGCTTCCCTTGAATCATCTTCTGTCGTCTTCACACTGCAAAAACGCAAAGTTTTAACACAGATTTGTTTTTTTCTTTTTTGTCTACTTTCTAGTGTGAAATATCTTGGTTCACTTAAAATAAGATAAAACTAAATTATAGGTAACTTTTCAGAGAGATTCAGGAGTTTATTTTAAGTAAAAAGCAAAAGATCCTAGTAGCAGATTATTTCACTTACAAGACATTTTTCCCTAAGTGAAATAATTTCTAGTGAAACTAGTACTGAATTTGTTTTACCTCAAACAAACTCCTGCGTCTTTCTGAAGGTTGTATCTTATTTCAAGTGAACTAAGGTATTTGCAGAGTAGAGCAAAACAACTCTGTAAGATTTTTTTGTTTTTGCAGCATGTCACTTAAACTCACCTGTTTTCTGCTGTGAAACCCATAGATTTGCCAATTGTTCTGCGCTACCGCTTCCTCTCAACAACAGACCCTGCTTTGCTAGCTCAAGCTAGTTAACATAGACACTGTTGACGGCGGGTAAACGTTTTTTTGGTAACCTTCTCCGTCATTAGCACATGTAGCAGCATGTAAACAAGCTTGATTGACAGACCTTCCCCTTGGCTCTGATTGGTTGTTTCTGCATTTCCTCAGACGGCCATAGAAGCACTGGGAGGAGGAGAAACGTGATCTTTTCACAGATTATCTGTCTTTGATTACACTGTCAGGACATAGCTAACATGTAAAACAAAAAAACAACAAACAAAAAACCATATTTTTAAAATACGTTAAAATGAATAAGTTTAAGGGAATCATTTATGTAAAGCAGCCTCACTCAAGCATCCCTTGTTAAATCATAATTATGAGTAAACACACTTTTGGCTCAGTTTAGCGAGCCACACTCAGGTCTGACTACTACATGACCTTCAAGTAAATAATTTAAATAGAGCCACTTTATTTCAATGATTCTACAGCAAGCTGTATTTCTGAGTTGAGCTCATTATTTGGTTTGCCTTCTCTTTTGTGTTTTTTTTTAAAACCACGTTTTATTTTCCATTTAATTTGCAGTTCCAACTGATAGATTTTATCATTTTAAAACCTTCATGTCAGCTAAAATTCAGCATGACTGAAAAACGCTTTAAAAGTCACACTGTGTTAAACGTCGTTGTTTGTTTCTCCCCAACAACCACAGACTCTTTCAGTGAGTTATGGGGTGAAATAGCTGCTTATTCTCCACATATTCCAATAAAACTTTTAATCTATTGGCATCTCTCAGCTTTCTGTTATTTCACTGGAGTAAATTTCTTCCCATTGTTTCTGAAAACAGGATTGATGGGTTTGTTTTCCATTTTGTGTCCAACAACTAACAACAGTGTTTTATGCCTTTTTAAGGTAATAAATACCTGTATAGAGAGGATGCTGCTGTAGACTTATGAATTCAGTATAGTTTTTTTGTGAATAAATGCATGAAAATGTTCATTTTGTTTTGTTTTTTTTTGGTCAATTAAAGACGAAGATCTGGAAAAAGAAACTTTCACATTGTTATTCTTTCCTACTTGTCTGTTTCAGATCGGGGTCAATAGGCGATAGGAATATAAATCTCACAACCGTCAGCACTGATGGACTCTGGAACGGTTCAGATGTTTGACTCAACACACCGTTACACTACAGCTGCAGACCTCAGGTCAAGTTTCACTTCCTCAGGCAGTGGATGTAGGTCAAATTAATCAATGCTGTATTTTTAAGTCAGAAATTATCCCTGTATGAGATATGTTATATCTGACTCTGAGCATTTCTGGCAGGATCTTTCTTTAACTTGATGTAAGAAAAACAAAAACAAAAAACAGAGCACTTTGGAGCAAGACTTATGGGGTTCTGGTCCCCTGCCGGGTTTTACAATTTATCAAAAATGTGTCACCATGGCAGAAGCAATGTGTATGACGTTAAGATAGAACAAGCTTGTTTGAGATGTATTATTTACTGACTTATATGAGCAGGAATTCATGATTTCTTTGCCAATAAGATCTTCTCTCTGCAGTACAAAATGATAGATTCAAAATGCTGGAAGTCACAGAAAGAGCTGAGACCAAACTTAAACAAGGACCAAAGGTGTTCAGAAACTAGAACAAACTTCAATTCAATAAATAGTTACCAACGGACCAAACTCAAATAAATAAAAAGATCAAATAATAAATAACATCGACATTAACTGAACAATAATTGAACTCAATCTGGAGTCTTAGAAAGAGGTGCAGTAACCTAAGTTTGCCACATGAGGGAGTTACAGCATCACAAAGGGGCAAAAAATACAAAATCAGTCAAAGCGACATATAAAACAAAGAAAGCAAAACGATCTCTAATTCAGCACAATTAATAAGTGAACATTAAAGTGAAAAAAATTAATAAATGACTATACGGTCAACTTTAACAAATACAACTGGTGCATAAAAGTAGTGCAGATTCAGCTATGTTCTCAAGAAATGTAAGAAAATAAATTGCCATGTAGCCACTGATTTATTGATACAATGAGAAAGTTATGTGGTAATTGTAGATTTGATATGGGAATGTTTCAGAATTAAAATAAATAAATAAATAACAATTGAAGTGGCAGAAAAAGTTCAATTATTTGACTTTTGATGTGCTAACGGTTTTATTCCTGAGGTAGTTTATCGAGCAATTTTAAAACCCAAACAGAGTCGTTTTAAAAAAGAGTTTTCAACGGATAATTTAGAAAGATCTAGCAGATGATCTGAATACTTTTCTTTTTATTTAAACAGACTAAAATAGTTTAACCAGAGACAGCACTGCCTATACCTTTTGTCATGTTTTTTTGTATAAAATTGTAATCTAAAAAAATATAGGAAGTATAAAGAGAAACATTTTAGCATGCCTAAAGAAAGCAAAATGTAAAAAATGTTTTCTTCAAATTTCTGCTTGTTGTTTTTTATTGTTTGTTTTCACAAATTCTTTTGTCCTCTGCTCTCATTTTCTTTGTGACCTCTGTGCTCTTGAACCTCCTCCTCCCACGTCCTTCTGACCGCTGCTCCCAGGATAAATCTGAACCGCTGTTAGCAAAAACACCCACACAGGCTTCAGCTGTGGAAACCATCATCCGGGGAGAGGATCCCAAGGGAGCGACGGAGAAAAGGAAACACGAAGAGAAAGAAGAAGAAAAAACAATCTAATGTTTTAAAAAGACTAAATTGACTTGCAGTGCTTTGCAAGAGTGTTTGAAAACCTTGAATTTGGAATTTAATCGATAGTAGGGAATAAATTACAATTTATAAAACAAAAATATGAAACCAGTGGCGTACATTTATATTCATGGCCTACATCAATACTTTGCAATAACAGTTGTAATACTCGTAACTATATAAAAATTTCTGTACATCATTTCTTTGGAAAATTAGCTAGGTGTGATGAATGACAATCAACAGATTTTCAATTTAGAGTTTTTCTTGGACCAGGTAATTTTTTTGCACATCAGTGTTATTAGTTCCTGTGCCTGAAACATCATGCTGCCATCACCGTGTTTCATTGTAAGGATAGTTTGTTTAGGGTAATGAACACTTAATTGACTCTATATTTAGAAGAAGTTCAACTTTGGTCTTATCTGAACTTTTACACTCTAAATATGTTAGTTGGATTGCTTATTTGGACTTTTTAAGGCTAACATTAGCTTTCATTTCATTTCATTTCCCCTGAGCTTTGGATCTGTGTAGCTCCTGGAGTTTTCTTAGGCTTTTTGCCTCGTTTGCACTCTAAAAGGCAACACCTGTTCTCACTTCAATTATGTTTGTATGCTTTTTTAAAGTAATTTCTAGTAACATATACGTGTTTTAGCCTGAGAGAGGCACATGACTAAGTTCTTGCGTGTAAACTGGACATGTTACTGCAGTGAGTGCTAGAGCGCAGCAGTGCGCAGTAAATTAGTGAGTCCAACCAAAAAAAAAAAAGACTCTACCAAAACTGTCAGATTATTACCCTGTGAAAACAACTCCAAAAAATAGTCCAAATAGCTTCAATTTTTCTTTTTGAATTTATTTCTTTCCATAGAGCTTCTGTTTATGTCTTAGAGAATGGATGGGAAGCCAGTCTTTGACTTGTTTTTGCAAGTAATTGTGGTGCATTTTATCTTTATCTAAAGACTTCTCGGTCAAAAACTTAAAAATCTCAAGATATCTCAAAAATGAGATGGAAAAGCCTTACAATAACTTCATATTGTAGCAAAAATTATATTAGTATTCAAAATGCAGCATGAATTGACTAGTAAATACATTATTGGGAGAAAACGCAGAAGTATTGCGAGAAAATGCAAACGCTTTGGTAAAAAAAAATAGAAAAAGAAAAATATAAAATCTTCTCTCTGGTATTTACAAGTTAAGATTCTGGTATATTTGGCTGTCTGTGTTTGGGTTTTGACGTAATAACTGTGTGGGAGCAGTGCTGTTAAATATTGGTGAACATCCATCACTAAGTTACTGAGGTTAAAACCTCACCAGAACAGGATAACGTCCCTCCATCGGGCTTCACCTCCTGTCAGCTGGGGAAAGAGCTACTAGCTTTTGTCAGTCAGCAGAGAGTTAAATATCTCAGGAGCTGTTTTCCCCACCTCATCAGTAGGATTTAGTTGCAGTGTTACAAGCTCCGTTTGTCTTCAGAGAGAGCTAAAAATTATGATTTACACGTCACCCACTGGAAAAAAGGTCAACATCCTCCTCCTCATAGCCGCGGGATGTAAACATTCGTTGGACCAGAGTAAAGAGAAGCGGCGAAGCTTGAAAGAAGAAGTGAGTAACTAGAACTTTACCAGAAAAGGAGCAAAATCTAAGAGCAGCTATTGTAAAACACGAGAGGGATTTAACATTTTGAACTTTAAGAGAAAACGTTTTGTTCGTAGCACTAAAGAACACAGCAGCCCACTAAGGAAAGCTTGTAAAGGTGCACTTAACTCTCGTTCAACAACATCAATGCATGACGTACAGAGCAGCAACAGTCCCCTTTCTAACCAGGGAGTCGGGAGCATTTAATACTACATTTATATAACCCCATTAGGTTTTTTAATATATTTTATCTTTAGCTATACCTAGTTCCTTTAAAGCTAAAGCTAATTTAGCACCGTTACAGGAAACCTGACCAGTTCTGGGGGATGCAACACTTTCACAAAGTTATTGTGAAACAAGCATAGAATAGAAATAACTGCAAAGGTAAAACAATATTCTCCTTTAAACGATAGAGAAACTCAAAAGTCTACTAATCTCCAAAAGTTGCTGAGTGACCACAAAAACACCTGGAACTCATACTCAGACAAAAAGAAGAAAAACAGCGACCACAGCTTGTTTTTGTTTTTCAAGGCTTCAGCTCTCGATGTTCTTCACTCCTCTCTTTTCTCTCATTTCAGCAACGATAAACTGCTCAAAATAGAACAAAACAAACAACAATAAAAACATTGGGTACATCCTCTGAAGAAAGACTTGGTATCTCCTGTTCAAATGCGTAGCAGGCGCAGTATTATGTGCTTTCCAGCCACATAGAATCAATTTATGACACAATCTAGTAACTATGTTTATGTTGTTGTAAAAATACTATATATGTCAAATATGACTTAAAGAAAATTGATTTGGTAAATGAATGCTTTGAAATTGGGCTTCTGTCTCTTTAAGAAGCTCCTACTCTTTCTGAAACTCCGCCTCCAGGAAGTCATCACAACATGGCTCCTCTATTAACCCTTTAGCAAAGTTTTTACCAGCGTTGTATGAGAAGTAGCTCGCATTATGAGCTCAGAAGATGTGCAGTTTCACCAGGTGTTTGCTGATTGGATAGTCAGGGTGGGGAAGTCACGGGAGGGCTGCTCTGTGAGGCAGGAGCTTGGAAACTGCAGCTCAGAGGAGGAGCTTAGCTCTCGAAGGCGGGGCTAGGTCTACCCAGTCGTTTTGCATAGCTGAATAGTTGCCATGGAGATTACAAGATTTCTCAAACATGCATGAAACAATCAAGGCAACATTATGTAAGAGGGGATAACATTATAACATGATGTAAAGCTCAAAACATTTTATTTTACATAACACTGCCCCTTTAATATTTTCAGTCATATCAGGATTTATCCTCTTCTTGGGTAAAATACAAGCTTATCTCTTCACTCAACACCATTTATCTGATAATATAATTTTCCAAAGCTAGCAGCTTTTGCTTCTTTGTGCTACGAATTGATTTGTTTTGTTTAATGATGACGATAAAGAAGAGTTTCAATGATCTGTGAAAGATGACAGACATTTTGAGGGGAGTTTTCCTTTCCACTTCCTGTTAGCATCAATCCATCCAGAAGTGAAACCTACATGCCGATGCTAAAATTCAAAGCATTGTTTTCTCTACGTATACACAATGTATGATAAGGCATGTCACTTGATACAAGCTCCTTCCCTTTAATTCTAATATGCTGAAATTGGCTCATAAATATTGTAGTTAGTGCGTGAAAGGAGAGCTTGAGTCTGATAATGACCAGCATCATTATGCCTCATTAGCTTAAATTAAACCAAATTCATCTTTCATAATTGCCTTTTTAAAAAAAAAAAAAAAGAAAAGAAAATGCAACAGAGCAACAAGCTGAGTCCATGCCAGATATTTAATAAACACCCCACTCTAGGTTTACTGGTCTTTGGTATGCAATGCAAATTCATTCTCCGCATTATTCACTCATTTATATGGATCTGTATTCCCTCATATCTGGTGATTTGACCCAGCAGAGGATAAATCTGAAGGAGCTTCTGGCCACCCTTTGGCAGAACGATCTGTTTACTTCTCCTCCCCAGCTGCCACTCTTGTTAGCATGGCTGTCTATCAGTGGCATGGCAATGATTAACCTCCCCAAGGCTGAGTCTGGCACAGTCGATTATGCGGCACAGCAAACAACAAACCCAGAAACACACTTTTTTGGAGAAGTCTTACATTTTTGGAGGTCAGTGTGAACTTTTTAGCAGAATATCTGGTGATTTGTGGGAAATCGGGAGTCTGTTTCACTTTATGCACTACAACTGGTTTAGATTAAAAAAACTGATAAAATTCTAAATAGCCTTTGCAGACAAACAGTCTGAGACCATGTAGTGTTATCAATGCTTTGCTTATGTGAGTGAGTGATGTGAGTTTTATCACAATATTTTCTTGTACTATTGTGATAATAAAAGTGACTATAAGAACTATTTATTACTTTTCTTTGGCCTGCTCTTGAAAAGCAGACCCATGTGTAATACACATATTTTAAAATTCCTTAGTATTTATTGATATTCCTTTATTGAACTAATGGTGGTGAAAAATAGTAAATATAATAATCCTGACAAAACAAACAATTTCTTGCTTTTTTAAAGAAAACTTTGTTATAAATCCTGTGACAATGATAAACCAAAAGAAGAAATTGATCCTGACAAATGATAAACAATAAGATAAAATTTAGTCCAGTCTAAATTTTGAGAATTATCTGCTTGTTTTTCACCAGACATCTGAGGTAAATAAAGCGTTTACTTATGCTTAGCATTGTCCGTAGGCTGTTTCCACACCTGATAGTCCGGTGGACTCGGTTCGATTTGGGACCAAGTTTCCAACATTTGTTACCTTTTCAGCTGGTTGCGGTTTGCCTTCACAGTCTACTGTGTTAAATGAACCAAACCCTTAAAAAAGCTTTTCCCCTACTGGCTTGTGTTGGCGCTGCACCAAGAGCTACTGACAGAAACGACAAAGAAAATGCAGAAGGAGACATGAGTGCAACTTTCCTTTTCATGAATTGTAAACACAAATGGAGTGGTGTCAGATTTTAGCGGCTGTAGGATTTCTCTGTCGTTAGTAAAAGACCATTTCTCCTGCTGTTGATAGCCTAGCATATTTATTTTGGCTGCTTCCGAAGTTTTTCGGTGAACTAGAGTGGGCCTCTTCCCATTGAGACCTCCCCAAACGAACCGGGCTTGAGTAGAGTTTGATGAAAGCCGACTGAACGGGGCTGGAGTGAACGCACCCTTAGAAATATCACGACCACTTGAAACACACCAAACAGGAAACTGTGGCTGATTCAAACATTACCGGAAGCAGTTGTTTTGATTGATCGTGTCTGTGCTTACTGAAGTCCCGTTTTGTGGCTGTAGTTGTGCTTCATAGAGCAGAACGTCTGCAATGGTTTACAGCCTTGTAAAAGCTCAAAATGGGAACTTGCGGATGAGGAAACTTTCCCTGCGGATGGGGATTCGTTTCCACAGAGAGAGAAGCATCAGACAAATGCAGAAATGCCTGAAATTAAACAACAAAGCCTTGCCAACGAAGTTCAGCCAGAATGAATAAACAGCTGGAGTCCTAATGTAGGCATTACACCTCACATTAGCACTGTGTTTTGATTAATAAAATATCATAGAGTGATGTATGTGCTTGGCTGCAGATTCATTGATTTTCAGCTGAGAGCGCCGTTACTCTCTGGTGTGTGAACGGCTGAAGTGATGGAGTTTTCATCATGCCGGCGTTTCGGCTCCAGGAATGATGTTAGTATTCATATCCAGAACTGCTTGCTTGCATAATACTTCAGGTGAATTTACTTTCCATGGTGACAAATGACAAAATTTTACATTTGGGTCTGAAAGTGCTTGTCGGAGATGGTTCTCAAACTGCGGTGAAAGGACTAATTGTGGTGTTTTTGGAGGCACTCAGAAGAATCTTTGATACAAATGACATGCGAGGTAAAGAGAAACACATTAAGTGTGATGTAGATGTATGAAGCACGAGCAGCCAAAAAAGCTTTTAAAGCAAATTGATGTTTGTTTCTTCATAAACCTGTCAAAACAGATGTGCACTGAGGAAACTCCCGGATTGAGGTATGTAAAGATGACAACTTTATACCAGTGACAATTGCTGTGGTTGCTTCTGCTAAAGTGGGTTTTATGCAATATTGTGAAAGATTTGATAAGATATAGATCTCTTATTGGCCATGTTAAAGCCGGGAGACCTTGTGATCAATAAAAGCAGCATGTTTAAGGCATTTTGGATTCTGGGGTTAGAGTTGGTGGGAACCCTCTTTCACACAGCTGTCCTTTTTGTTCAATTTATCTAACTTTGCATTTGGACATTTTTGCTTGTTAAAAATGGAAATTATGTTTGTATGTATCACTGTCTGACAGTTTCATGTTTCACTGTGATCATTTAACTAAAGTCAAACCGGCGAAGCCATGTGCTACCCTGGATGATAGTCACTGGTCCAAACTAGTCGCATGTTTTGGTCTCGCATCGCCTTACGTGATTATTGGGTTTATCTTCAATGCTTTTTCTCATACTGGCAAAAGACGTTTGGATCTGGACCTTTGCGATTTTCAATGTCCCACCATTGTCAGTCTAATATTGTTGCCTTTGCTTCACTGGCAGCTCATAGGTTGACACTCTTAAACTGGAAGGATATTCAACAACGTTTTATTTGTTGGGTTATGTGATTACAAATGCAAAAAAAAACAAAAAAACATGTTCAAATATGTTAATGGAACATATGATGAAACTGGACACTGAGCAAGCATGACTTTTTATTTCATGACATGAAACAAAGTGGAAAAAGTCTATGTCTAGTTGTTCTACTAAGTTCACATGATGATACATAGAAAATTATTTAATGAGGGAAAAATAAGAAAAACATCATCCCCCCCCCACCAGCCCACATATAACCAATCACATATCGACTTCCTACTGAGGCTCGGGCAAAAAGAAATCAGGTGATGTCTGGTTTAGGCAGTCAATTTGATCTCTCTTGCTGCTTTTTGCTATTTTTGGCTGTTTTTCACTCAGAATCTACCCCTGGGCTCAGACACTGTCTCCTCCTTCCCCAACGCGCTGGAAGACATTTTCAGTGGGTGGAGACGCCCTTCACTCCATGACAAGTTGAGCAACGTGGACATGCAGTGATAAAGTTGGAACCAAAACTCGTTCTTCACTCTCTAACAGTGACGTGTGTTTAAACAATTACATGTCAGCTGCATGATCCGATGAATGAAACGTTTTTTTAAATCAAAGTTTGAGTTTCACTCATTTCAAGCTGTAGCCGAGGTGCATATTGAGCTTTTCATTTCAATTTGTGACAATCCTAGAGGCGAAAAAAGTATTTCCAATGCAATTTTTGTGTTTTTATATATTTAATGAATGAATGATTTAAAAAGTGCAGAATTTGAGCTAGAGTGAATTAAATATTGTCTACACTTTACAAATAGAGTAGACCTTTTATTTTGTGCTCATTCATAACCTTCAAACCATGTACTAACTTCAGTCAAGTAACAAATATGAAGATCCATTTGATAAATATTAAATATTATTGAAAAGTCAATTTATTTCAGGAACTTTATCACTTTATATAGATTAATTACACACAGATGGATGATAGAAAGCCTTTACTTCTGCTAATTATGGTAATTTCTGCTTTCAGCAAATGGAAACATGACATTTTAATTTAGAATGTTCCATCAGACCAATAAAAAAAAAACATGTTTAATACAGAAATATGGGCTTTATAAAAAAAAAAATCTTTAATGTCTATTTTAGGATGTTATTTTTAAAGGTAATTTTAGTCCAACAAACATGCAGTCATGTTCAAATATATTGAATATGACTTTACAGTAATATTTTTCTTTCAGTGCTTTCATTGTGTTCACCACATGGGGACAGTCGCTCCTCATTGACTGGACATATTCATAAACAACAAAAAACAATTAGGCTACAATACACAGATTATTATTACTTTCTTTTACATTGTGGTCCCCCATAGACAGTGTCGCCCTGGGCAAGAACCATATGTAAATTAAAAATAAACACATTTTTAAGGATTTGTTCTGAAAGCATAAAATCCTCATTCTACGCTTCCTCTCAGCTGTTAGTATTTTCATGAAGTTTTTTTCCTGCTTTGTATTGTTTATTACAAATAAATATATTTTTAAGGGTGGAAAACATATATATTTTATCAGAATACCAGATTCAAACATAATAGGGACAAAAATTGTCCAAATTCGTTTTAAAGGTGCCAAATAAATAATGACATAAGCTTTATTACTTGACGACTTTTAAACAAAAGTCATCACCATTTTACCTAGCGGCTTCTCTGATTGGTTGAAACCCGTGCATCACCGCCGTGGGACCAGTGAGTTACGGGCTGCTGATGACCTGCTTGATCCAGTCGGTCAGTCTGGTGATGCGGGTGTAGACGCCGTAGTAATCTGGACGGCCGCAGCCTTTGCCCCAGCTCACCACTCCGGCCAAGAACCAGCGGCCTGACGGCTCCTGGCAGACCAGGGGCCCACCAGAGTCCCCCTGGCACAGACAGTCACAGAGTTAAAGAAGGAAGGAGAAATATCATACAAATATCTTTATGCTGTCTTAAAGAGAAATAAATCAATGCAGATTGGTTAGCAAACACTTAGTGTTATGGTTATATGTCCGTACCTGACAGGCGTCTTTCCTTCCACTACGATAACCAGCACAAAGCATTCTGGGAGTGACTAGGTAGCCGTAAGAGCGAACGCAGGCTTCCTCGCTGACCAGGCGAACGTCCACTTTCTGCAGCATGTTGTTGGCTGTGCCTGCAGGGGGTCAGAGGTCAGACATCAGGATCACTCTGTTATCAGTTCCTCTTTTTCACAAGAAGCGTGAAAGACATCGGGTTAAAGTCGCTGCTAGCTCCCACCTGCAGGCGGCAGTATTTCTTATTTCTACTTCCTGTCTTCCTCAGCCTCACTGGAAGTCAAGTTAAAGTCTGTGATCGATGTGGCGAAAAACAAAAACTCGTATTTACATTACAGGAAAAATCTTTAAAAATTCCTTGCACATATTTCCAAAATAGCAGCACAAAAGTTTTGATTTTCACTTTTTTGCAGTCAAAATCACACATTTTGTGGCGCTAATTTAGAAAGATGTTCAGCATTATTAAATCTTAAGTTCTTATCAAATGCAGAGACAGCTATTTATTTAATTTTAACAGTTTAGCTGCTTTTATTAATACATTCTGCCACTGTGAGAACATTCACAATCTTGATATAAAGCAAAATAAAAATACATTTGACACCCTGTCATGCAGCATCTCAATGAAATCAAGGATCAGGGCTTCATGTCAGGATTGGTCTCCTCATTTCTTAATTCAATTTAGCAGTACGTTTTACGTCATTGTCGTGTTACCCCATCCGATTTAACTTCAGCTTGAATCTTTTTCCAGATTATCTCACATTTCCCTCAAGCGTGCTCTGACACACGTTGAATTCAGTGACGTGATCTTTCCAGACACTGTAGCGTTTTGGTTTTGTTTCTATTCACGGGCCGCTCTGCTTTCTGCCCGAGCTCTCCGACCCGTAGGCCAGCTCACCTCCCTCCTGTCGAGCTCCCCAGCCGGTGACCCAGCAGAGCAGGCCCGGCTCCAGCTGGTGGGTGGGCGGCGGCAGGCAGGCGGGCCGAGCGTGTCCGGTCACCAGCGCGTACGCGGACCGGTCCAGCTTCAGCAGGGCGAGGTCGTAGTCGTGGGACTCGCTGTCATAGTACTGATGGAGGTGGATCTGCTGGACCCGAGCCACCTCCTCTATGGAGCTGCTGCGGTTCAGCAGCAGTTTACTCAGATACACCGTCCACACCGAGGGGGAGTACACACTGCAGCGGGAAAATCAGAGAGAGACGGTAAAGGCCTGTCATGGTGACAAATATTCCATAAATTGTCACAGATGTTATCACGATAAAACGTAATATTACTGTTTTGAGACTATTTTCAAACAATACAATGCATAGTGATGCCTGAGCACATTCTCAAAGATAAGTAAATTTAACTTCTAATGAACATTTAACACTGGAGCCGGAAGACAGTTTACATATCCAAAAATTTAAATATATTAAACAACAGAAACGGCAAATAAAATGAAACATTAAGTCTCTGTAAACTAAATTGTCATCCAGAAAAGGGCTAGTTGAGACCGAAGCATTAGACAGAAGATTTGTTTCATCCAGTTTTTGGAAGAGAGAAAAAGAAACTGGAAAAACAATGCAAAGGTGGTGGAGGAGAGCGATCTGTACACAGATTATCTGTCTCATATTTTACTGTCACAACATGGTGACAGTTTGAACACATACGGAACAAATATATTTTTGTAAATGATACTAGCTTTGATATTATATATATATACAATATATAAATAAAACTTGCATGCTGCAGCTTTAATTCATTTTTAATTTTATAAATGTATTTATTCATTTATTAGGCTTTGCATTTTCTTTCGAGCTGAGGGAGTTTAAAAGAAAACAAAGAGACGATCCTGATTTAGGAAACAGGGAAATGAAAGAGCGTCCTTCAAAGTGCAGGCAGGGAGTGAAAACATGACATTTGCAGCAACAAAGCGCTTCAGGTTGTCTAATGCTGTTGGCTCTCACCTGTCGTCGTAGAAGCAGTGGGCGGCCGACGCCACCCACAGATTGGAGATCAGCACTCCGCCGCAAATGTGGGTCCCTCGCACCTGCAGGCTGGTCTGCCAGGGCCACTCCCCCTCTGAGGCGTCGCTGCCCCCCACGATGCGGGTGGAGAACTGTCTGAGGCCACATTCTGAACACGGGCAGACATGGAAAACACACCTTGACAAAGTATTCCTGTCCTCTAAACCTCTAGCATTTTGCTTCGTCGCAGCTACAAACTTCTTTTGAGAACTTATGATATCAAAAAGTAGAAGATAACTGTAAAGTCTAAGGAAATGATAGTTCCATTTCCATCTTTCCACCTTTATTTAGCTATATATAAAGGTTATATATAGCAAAGGCAGTTAAAACTCTTCTTCATGGTCTGTCAGATACTTTGAGTCCACTGAGAGTCACTTTCTCTCAGCTGACTGAGTCCAACAGATTTACTTTCACAAGTGGAGCATTGCTGCTTTTACTATGATGTCTGCTTCATATAAAACTTTATTAGAAATTGCTTTGGGTTTATTTCAAATGTAATAGACATTGCAATAGGAAAGAAAATAACAACAAATAAAGTGGGCGGAAAGATTTAAAGGGAAAGAAGGACAGAAAGAATAAAAAGTAACAGGCTAGATATCTGCTTCTACACCTGCAGAAAGAGAGAGGAAAAAACAAACAAACTGAAAAACGTGAAACAAAACACCTGTACATGTTTAATCTGTTCCTTTCAGTGCTTCTTGCTAAATGGAACATTGAATTTGTCTGGCTTCGACATTAGTTATTTGTTCTGTCACTGTGTATGAAAGGCAGATTTGTGTGTGGATAGTTATTTGTTCTGCAAAACAAATTGTGCTAAGTGAGCTTTTGGATCTTCCCCCCACCAGATCCCAGGATCTCCTTACCGGGTTAATACTGTCCCAGTCCAGCTTGTCCATGGAGAAAGATAAATCTTGACACGTTTGCAGTTGTGTTATGACGGCTGCGTAATTGTAAATTGATTAACAATTGTAAAGTACACTTCACAATTGTACTTTATGTGGTTCTATCACCACATGTCTTAATAAAATAGATTGTTGTTTGGTTCTAACTCGAAAAAATGTAAACAAGTTTGAGAGACAGCGATGCTTTTGCACCGTTGCACACCCAGAAATCCTCAGATAACTCAACAGAAACGTCTCAACGATCTAACTTAAAATGTGATGGATTTATTTATTAAACCGCAAGGTAAGGCCAAGTTTTGCATTGTTCTAATATATGGGGGCCTTTAAGCTCTGACTTCATTTCATTTATGACTACTTTCAAACATTTGCATTGAAGGAGCCAACCTTATTTGGGAATGTTTACTCAAACAAGCTATAAAGTTTTCATGAGCAGAAGGTGGCACCTAAAACGGTTGGAGTCTACTCCGTCACTATGAGCTCAGTAACATTTAGAGTTCAGCCTTCTATTTTTCTAGTGGAAGGTTTTAAAGCTCTTCCACTTTCTCCATGTAGCTTAGAGAGTAGACTTTAAAATACTTCTGTTAGTTAATAAATCACTGAAAGGCTTAGCACCAGCATGCATTAAAGACCTGTTGTCATGGTACCAACCCTTCCAGACCCCTCAGGTCTTCTGCTTCTGGTCTGCTCCACCTCCCCAGAACCAGAACCAAACAAAGAGAAGCAGCATTCAGTTTTTATGAGCCACAAATCTGAAACAAATTTTCAGTTTTCGGAAGCTCGGAGACTGCAGCTCCAAGGAGGAGCTGCGTCTCGAAGGCGGAGCTAAGTCCAGTCGGGCGTTTTTCACAGCTGAGTGGTTGCCAAGGGAGATCAAAGGATTTCTCAAACATGCATAAAAGAACCAAATCAACACTCCAGGCATGTTTTTGACGAAAGAATAGCATTACAACATGATGTAAAGCTCAAAAACGTTTTTTTTTTTTTTTTTAAATAATATTTAATAATATTTAGTTATAAGAGTATGATTGATTGGTCTACATGCAGAACAAAGTGCTACCCTGATAACATCCACAGAATAATTATGATAAAACCCAGATTCGTTTGTGGAACGTCGTCTGATCTCACCGCATCGGTTCTCATCCGAGGCGTCGGGACAGTCGGTGACAGAGTCGCACTCTGGGTTCGGCTTCTTCAGGCACGTGCCGTCAGCGCAGACGTAGGTCATATCCGTACACTCTACTCCTGAACGCACAAACACAGAACCCAACGCTGTTCAGGAAAGCTAACGTGAAGAGATTTTCTCAATTAATGTTCCACGTCTAATTAACACACACAGCTTGCCTTGAAATACTTCACTGAAAAGAGTAAAGGAAAGGGAGATTTTCTTGATGCTGTCACACCTTCTAATGTGTGTGTGTGTGTGTGTGTGTGTATGTGTGTGTGTGTGTGTGTGTGTGTGTGTGTGTGTGTGTGTGTATGTGTGTGTGTGTGTGTGTGTGTGTGTGTGTGTGTGTGTGTGTGTGTGTGTGTGTGTGTGTGTGTGTGTGTGTGTTTGTGTGTGTGTGTGTGTGTGTGTGTGTGTGTGTGTGAGTCTTGGAGGTCAGAGTGTTACCATCAGTGCAGTTCATCTCATCGGAGGCTTCGGGGCAGTCTGGGTGTTGGTCACACACTTTATAGTAGTCGACACACTGACTGTCCTCGGGGCACGTGTACTGTGCCACACACACTGGAACACACATGATAAAGTATCACTTTGCACACAAAACATTGTAATTCATTTTTATTTTCGATAAAAAAAAATTGATTTTTAAAATGAATACATTTGGTGCCGTTTGCACAATTATTTGAGCTACTTAGCCTGTAATAAAAAATTTTACTATTTATTTTCAAAATCATATTTAAACCATGTTATTCATTCATTTATAAATGTGGCCATTTCAAACTACAAATATTCAGTTAGCAAGGTAATCATTTAGCTTTAAACTAAATTTTTAGCTAACAGACTAAATATTTAGATTGAAGCCAAATATGTAATTAGCAAGAAAAATATTTAGTTAACCATTTAAATGTTTAGTTGCAATCTAAATATTTAGTTTGAAACTAACTATTTAGTTAGCAAGACACATATTTAGGACTACAGTGCAGGGCATTCTGGGTAACTATAACTAAATCAAATGTGTGATGTAGCGTTTCTCTTTTTCCAAAGACAAAAGAGAAATGCTGCAACCGCTAATATCTGACCGTACTCTGATTTTTGTTTCACTAAGCAGGAAGTTGCACTTAGTGTCATTTTTGGAGGCTTGTGTGTCTTTTCCTTCAGTGGTTTCCGGCCCCACCAGAGGCGAGATGAACAGGGAGCAGGTCCTTGAAAGAGTTTGGGTCGTTTCACACATTGCAGTGTGAAAGTGAACCGCACCAGCTGAAAATGCATCAAATGTTGCAACTTTGATCCCCAATTGAACCGAGTTTACCGGGTTATCAGGTGTGAAAACACCCGTAATATTTAAACTGGAGGTAAATGTAAAGTTGGTGAACTAAACATTTAGCTTGCTATTTAGATATTTATTTTTGCTGACATTTATAAATCAATGGACTAGTGACAGGCTGAATAATAATAATACATTCAACAATTTGGTAAGCTTCACTGCAAACTTCAAAAGATTCTGAGATCTGTATTACAGAGTTTTTAAAGGCTCCTGCTGGCATCTGGGTCCTTGGACCAGCTCCTGTTTGGAGTATTTCAGCTATAGATTTGACAGTGTGTAACTGTTTTCCCTTGTTGAAAAGCCTCAGTGATGTGTGCAGTTATGAATTTCAAATCTTAACTTCGTACCACAGTTCCTCTCATCCAATCCGTTGGAGCAGTCCTTGATTCCGTCACACAGGGGGACACAGAGTCCACTCACGGTGCACAGGAACTGACCTGGACAAGCTGCACACACAGGAAACAACAACCAAAGCTCACGTTGGACACAAGGTCTCTTCTCGGGAATCTTTCCTGCGTCCGCAACTTACGGTCGGAAAGGTTAAAGATACTGTAGTGAACCTGAAGGCCCGGTCCGGTCAGCGACACCTCAGAGGTCATAACGACGGTGGTGGAGTTTGTGAGCAGGGAGAGGCGTTCGCAGTACGGCTGCAGACCTCTGGTACCGCACAGCCTGAGAATTCAACCAGCATCGTTTCTTTTGTAGTGATGAAAAACGGACAATGTAGAACTCAAACATAAATGTTGCCATTTGATGCGCTGAACCAGATTATAGCAAAAGCTAATTTGGATCTGCAGTACCTTGACTAGTTACAAAAATGGACATACAATAATAAAATAAGATAGAAAATACAACAATATAAGTTATTTTTTATTCACAACACACAAACACACATGTACAGACTTAACCACTGGCACACACACACACACACACACACGCAGTCATGCGGTTAATGTTTGCATACTTGAGCGATTTTTAACAACCTAAGCTAGACGGTATGTAAAAATGAAAATCATATATTTTTATCCAAACAGATTGATTGAATTTTTGCCTCTGACTGATCAAAACATATTCTGTAGATAAAGATGAAAATATGAAACCTGCAGGTTAAAAACAACATAAAAAGGTCACCTGCTAGTATTAGGATGCTTTAGTGAGACAACAGTGCCACCTTGTGTTCAGACAACTGTGAAGGTTCCCTCAATTGAGTCTTGTGAATGATTTAACTTTTTTTTTTTTTTAAAGATATTATCAAAAAATAATTGAAGTTGTAGTTACAAAAACGTATTTTAGTTGGGAATGGGATTCAGTCGGCTTTAAAGAAGCTGTGATGTAGTAAATGTCTTTGGCACATGGACATAATTTAATGTGATTGCAACTAAACTCAGATGCACAATGTGAAAAGTCCAGTTAGCAGATTATTTTTGTAAGGTCTACTAGCCTTTTATCTGCCACCTGCATGTGTCGTCTAAATGGAGGAAGAAAAACAAAGAAGTGGGCCTTAACCATAAACCTGCCTTTTAACTTCAGCGGTGCAGCACCTGGACTTTACTGAAAAAAAACTTTTTTTTATAAAGGATCGGAAATATTCACGAAGTCAGACGTTTGTTTTTCTTCCCTGACCGTCTAACATTAAAATACACATAACTTTTTGCATTTGAAGTCATTTAGGATTCTGAAAAGTCTTCACATTATAATTAGATTTCTGTTTGTGGTTTAAACCTGTAGTTTAGGAAGGCCATCCAGACTGATCGTAACAGACCCTACCTGCGGTTCTGGATGACCCACTGACCCTGGGTGCAGGCCTGGTTGTAGCTGGCTCTGCTCAGCTCGTAGCCTTCAAACTCCAGAGCTAAACCCAGCGCTGCGCCGGGCATCTGAGAGAAAACAGGAAATGTTTGGGAGGGGTTTATGGTCGTTGACACCGGCATATTAAAAGAAACAACGTAGAGGTGCGGATGGAAGGGAGACTGACGATGAAAGTCCAGGTACAGTTGGTGTTCGGAGGATAGAAGCTGGGGAAGAAAGGCGTCTGCAGAGTCCCCTGCACCCCCTGTACTCCCTTCAGCTGAACGGAGGAGGTGCAGTCTGAGAATACCGAGCAGAAAAGATCTGGGTTATAAATCCGTTTGCCCTTGCGGTATGAAACTCAGGATTCAGCTGCAAGTGGTTTGCTAATGAAACTGTGAACTTCAACAAACTTACGGTCATGTTTTTTTTGTGTGACATTGCGTGAAGAAACTTTCTCACGTGATGTGATTTTAATTGCTTTTCTTATTCAGTGGAGACACTGTAATTCTGAAATGTTGTTTTTTCAACATTAGCGGAATGTCAACGTTTTCTGCACATTTGTCATGGAAACAGAGCTTTTGACAGCAGCATAATAGCAGAATATGTTTATATTGAAATCTCTATACCACGGCTGCATAAACAATATTTCTTTCAGATGTTTGGCAGCTTCAGTCTTACCCTGTTGGGGCCAAGCTTGCGCAGACAAAGAAAACGGGTCTTTGTAATTGTAAAGACCTTTTTTCCAAACCACTGTCATCCACTCGCCGGACGAGAGGACGCGCACCACGTCTTCATGTCTGCTGCAGCCATACACCCTTCAGTAGAAAACAATAAAACGTAGCCACATGATTTTTCTTTTTTTGAGGTCTTGAGTTTTGACTTTCATAGAGCTCAGCCCTAAAAAAAACCCCCAACAACTTACGACGTAATTAGATGGTGATCGGAGGGGGTGATGGAGTCATACACCACCAGCCGGTCTCGACACTCGGGGAGCAGCCACTCCATGTGGAGCTCCAGCTGGGACCCGGGGTCGGTCTGGAGGTGCCACAAGCAGGAGCGCCGATAGGGTTCAGGGCCACGCAGAGCCAAGGGGCCGCTGGGCGCCACCTTCTGGTAACGGTAACAGTCTGAGGAAGAAGACGTCAGAACTTACAACAAATGCTTAGAAGAAGAAGAAGAAGAAACCTTTCATTTACACTTTAAAGGCTCATCAAAAGATGAAAACTAACTAGTGAAAAATAAATACTGAATTACTGCAGAATGACTAACGTAATTCCAGGATATTTGCATTAGTTTCACACAGTGTCTTAGTCTGGTGCCACACGCTAAGACCAGGGTTCTTCTAACTGCACAAAATCTTGTTTTTCTTTTCTTTTGAGTTGCTTTGACTAAAAGCCTTTGCTAAATGACCACTTATAAATCCTTGATAATATTCAGCTGAATAAAACATGGAGGGTATGACAATCTGCCAGCTGTTCTGTCTTCTGTTCTAATTTGTGTTTTTTTACTAAATCAGCCTAAAATCACATTAACCAGCTGCTCGGGTCTCACTTAAAACATTTTATCTAACATAAACGCATTTATCCATCTTCACTGCGTTGTGAAAGTGTTCATACTAATTCAGTATATGAACTCTTTTCACTTTATAGTTACAGATTTCAGTATATATTAATATTTTTGGGGGATTTTATTAACTGAACCAGGAGTCTGCAACATTTACAGCCCAAAGAGCCATTTTTACTCACAGGCCATCCAAAGAAAACTTGTTTAAAGCAACAAACGACTATGAAATCAGACAACTTATAATTTTAGATGTACTGGAAATTTGTTGTGATTTTAAAAGAACCACCATTTTATTTCTATTCTTCAGATTTGAAGGAAAGATAAACATAAAATGTATTTTAGAAACGATGGGAAAATGACTCTAAAAATAAATATCCACATTGATTCCAACCTAATGACAAGAAAGACTAAAACATGTTAGTTGTACCCTTGGTGACACTCGCTATAGGACAAAAAACCCATAGAGTGATAATAAAATGAACAAATTACAAAGTAAAAAATGATGAAATGGAAAAAAGCAAGACGTGATACCAAACGAAGATGTCAAAACTTCTATAACTTTGGAGTCGGTTTCTGTGGGGAGGTGAACAAAAAAACAAAAAAAACAAATGAAACTGAAAATATATCAGGAGCAAGATCTGTTTCATGATCTCATTCATAACTCTCTGTCTCACCGGTAACACACAGGGTGGGGAGGTGGAACAGGAAGCCATCGACGTCTGCCGTCTCCCCGCGCCGTGACCTTCCGAACCACCTGAGGCCGTCCTCCAGGCTTCTGGTGACTTCTTCTACTGTGACTTTTCCAACGTGACTGCTGGGGACCGACAGCACTATCCAGAAGTGAGCCACCACACTCCCCTGCCTGCAGGCACTCAGACAAGCCTTAAATTAACACAACTCATAATAGAGCAATAAATAAATGAATAAAAATAAACTGCTCCGTCGCTCTTCAGCACTTTTCACTATTGATTTAGACATCACTTTAAGAAAAGAAGTAAAGTTCAATCACTTTGGTTTGAGCTTTTATTACTCCACTACTTAAAGAAAAACAAAGGCCCACATACCCAAATGCAAAGACAGTGGTGTAGTTAAAGTATCTGGAAAGAGGTGAGGCTTTTAAGATCTTCTTTAACTAAAAGATACAAAAAACACATTATTTAACATTCAGCAGCCTTTATTTAATCCTGTTTTTTTTGAATTGGTGTGATTTCATTTCCACATTTTAGTGTGATTAGCTGCTTTTCCATCACAAAAGTGTGAAGATCTTCATCTACTAATGTCCAAAAAACAATTTCACAGTTGCGATTAAATAAGAAATGAAATGCTACTTCCTGTTGTCTTCTTCGACGTTTCGCCAGTAGTAACATCCGGCTTTAGATCATGTGACTCGTGTGATGCAAAAAAAGGGTTTCCATTGCAGTTTTGCACTTTTTTTTTTTATCGAAAAACTTGCTTCGATAAAAAAATGAGTTTTCTACCAACTTTCTTTAATTTGGCGTGTTTCCATTAAGCAAATTTATTTTTTGCAATTTCAATTTGCACAATTTTATGGTTAATGGAAATGCAGCTGCTGATAAGTGAGTGTAAACAGAGAACATTGCTGTGCTTTTATTCTGAAGGCAGGAAGTGCATTTTGTGTGTCAGTGTATCTCAGAATCACCAGTACCGGATGTATCAGTGTGAGCCGGTATTGAAAGGAAACCGTGATTCCTGCTCACCGTGTTCTGTACATATTTCGCTTCAGTCTTAAACGTCGGGTTACTGTGAGAGGCCAGATCTGCTGAGAAGTTCCTGTTGACGATGGTCAAGTAAGCCGTGTACTGCTGCTGGACACGAGGCTCTAACGTCCAAACGCTGTATTCTGTCACATATAAAGAACAACACACACTAGAATTTAATCCCTAGATATGGACAATAAGTTGTTGGCACATTTTAAATTGTTCATACTTATGTGACACCAGGTCGAAACCCCAACTTTCATTGGGAAAACAAAATAAAAAAATTGTCCCAAATGTTTTACTGAATACTATCTACCAAAAGGTCTTTATTATAGTCCAACCACTTGCCTTACAGCTGATTGGAAAGGCAGTACAGATGGACGGAGCTTCAGAAAAAGACAGTTTTTCACCTTAAATTAATACAATAATAAAGATATGAATGGAACTTCCTTCCTTATGCTGGTGTAACGGCAGAGAGACCAGATGATTCACAAGCCATCACTGAAAGACTTACACTTTGTCACACAGTAAAGCTAAAAGTCTCTGACAACACAGAAAAAAAGTCCCTAGATTTGTCACTTGTTGTTTTGTTTTTCATAAAGAGTAACTAAAGGTGTCTGGACAGTCACTAAATATAGCAACAAAGTTTATAAGAAACAACAGTGGTACTTTTGTCTTGACCACAGCCAGTTGGTGAATTCATGGGAAGTCAGAGCGTCACCAGATTTAAGATGACTATATGAGGAGATTTGTTTGCTTTGGTTTTCTTTTTTTAGCAATTTTTTCTCCGAAGAGTTTTTTGCGGCGCTAGTGGCTCGCATTCTCCGCGACAGTAGGCTGACAAGAAGGGAGGAGACATGCGGCAAGGGTCGCCGGGACCGGGAGTTGAACCCGCGACGTTCCTCGTCGAGGACTAGGGCCTCCAAAACCCCTGCGCCACCACAGCACGCCCCTTGTTTTCATTTAGTTTTTGATTTCAGACATTCCAAAGTATTTGCTTGGCCAAAGATGAATAAATCCACACTGAGAACCTGAGGAAGAATCACTCACCCAGGAAGTACCAGGCCAGTGTGGCTGCGACCGCTATGAGGAAGACGATGAGGACGACGAGGGAGGCAAGGAAGCACTTGCAGGTGCGCGTCGTCTTTATATGTCGTTCTTCATTTTGTGTAGCAGCTCCTACCTGCTTAGAACAAAAAAAATAAATACAGTAGGTGTGCCCCCCAATATAAATTACTATGATATCTAAACATAAGTTTAGATATTATAAAACATGTTTTGCTTTTGTTACGTCTTGGTTCGTCAGGGGAAAAATAGATCTCAGGTGGTTTCCCAGTAGATTGTTGCCATTCGTAATCCTTACAGTAAGGTAGCTGTTATTTTATTTTATTGAGAGAAAACAACAACAATCTGACTTCAAAAGGCAAATAAATCTGAGACGCTACGAATTTAAAGTCACGTTCAATAATTCTCTTAAGAAAAGATGGGAGTTTGTGATAATTTTCTTTTAAATTATAAACTGCTTTGGCTAAATTCATCAACACTCATTTGCTCAATCAGAGATATGTAAAAAAAAATAATAATAATAATAATGCTTTTTAAAAAACTGATATTTTTGGATCACACTCTTTTATGAAAACAGAAAATGAGAAGAATAGGGCATATTTATAAAAACCTCATTTAATTTCTAAATCACCATTAATAAATGATGTTTTATCTTTTTAAGGAAAGTGCAGAATGAAACCCAGTAAGTTTCATAAATCCATAAATCTGTGGGATGTTCCAAACTTTCTGCTTTTTGCCAAAATCCTAGAATCTGAAAACAGAGTTTGACTTCAACAAGCTTTGGCTTACAGTCATGTCTAAACTCAAACTTTTGTCTTCCTCCCTCCATCCATCCATTTTCTTGGATGCTGCCGTTGTCTATCTTCAGCGAGCGTTTCGGGCGAGAGGCGGGGTCACCCTGGACACGCCGCCAGTCTGTCACATGTCTTCCTTTAGTTTGGTTCTTATGAGGAACATTTTAAACAATTGAATATCATCATTGCTTTGGATAGGAAGCAACATCGTTCTTCCTTGTTTGTTGACCGAAGCCATTTTTTGTTGATCATGAGTTACTTTTTAGACTCAGAATGTTTACCAGCTAATTTTGATTTTAAATGGAGTCCTCCAAGGCTCATTCTTAGGCCCCCTTTCATTTTGTAAAGCTTATTAATAACAGTATTGATGATTTGATCTTTGTAACTAAAGTGCACCTTTTGAACATGATGCTGTTATGAAACTAGACTAAATGTTTTCCAGAAATCCCTCCTATGATTACATCACTATTTCTACCCTATTGGAAGACTTTGTTGAACGAGAGTCGGCCTTTCTTTTCAGAATATTGAGTGTTTAGTAAAACAAAAATAACAGCTACAGTGTTACATTGCAGAATGCGGTCAATATTTACTATAACCATTTTTTCTGCATTAGTCTTTTAAGGAATATCTTTGAAGAGCTCTGCACTGATTTTTTTTTTTTTTTTTTTCCCTGCTTCTTGCAACTTTCCACAAGTTAAATCTCGATTTTAATGTCGATCATCCCTAAACCTTTCACCATTGTTTTGGAGCTGTGGCTATACAGTATATTTAAGAACTTTTTTTTCAATGCATTTTCTTTTCTGGCTCTCTCTATTAAAAAAAAAGGGATTTCTGACAAAAACACCAAAAAAAGACATTAAGCTCAAATTAATACCCAACTAATTTCTGTTGGGTGTTTAAAAAAAAAACTAAAGAAATTAAAATGTTACTGTTTTAAAGGTACAAGCACTGTAAAAAAAAATGTGTCACACAAAGAATTTAGAAAAACTTATACTAGAAACTGAATATTTGCATGTATAACTTAGTCTTTTGAAAGTTTCTACTGGTTTTGTTGGGCGTCATACTAATTCTAAAAACATTTTTCATATCTATGCTCTCTGAAATATGTTGCAGTAACACCGACTATTAATCTTTATATCTTTTTAAGTGGCTACTCTGATGTTTAGGTTTCTTTTCTTATCTTACTCATCTTCAAAGTAATACTAAAAGCCAACTGTGACTCATGAGTGGCAGCTACACGTCAACCTGCCTTTTTATACGTGCAACTTTTTTCCATTAAGTTGAAACCATATTTTGTTGCGTATATAAAGGAGTTCCCCTTTTTAGGCTTCTGTGAAATCGTGTACAAGACGGTTTTAAAACCCCTGAAATCGAGTGTGGCTGAAGAGCACATAACAGGAAGGGGTTTTGAGTGCAGGAACCTGAAAGCCATGTGAAAGCCCATTTTTCATGTCCTTATATTTCAGTTTACACTTAAAACCGCAGCAGAAGTTTCTGTTTTCATAAACAAGGACGTCCGTTATGAAATATGAGGCAATGAAAACAGCACGTTAGATATTAAAGTTTTCTTTTTCGGCGTTTCAGCATTACTGACCTCATTGCTCAGAGTGGCAGCTGTGACCTCCTGGTCACAAGAAATGGACTCCTTCGAGCCGCACCCGAGTGCCATTGAATCACTCCAAGTAACTTGTAGCCTGAGTAGACATCGTAGCCTCCTGGAGGGCTCACAGTTGTTCAATCTTAAGACTCTTATTAATAATTTTCAGCTTGCAGACAGCAAAAGCTGCTGTTTTCCACCGCAGCTCCTGTTGTGTTTGTAAGTCCAAAGGTTTCCAGAGCTCGGCTGAATTTGGACGTTGATGTCAGGCAGGGCTGGCATCCACAAAGCTCAGCGAGGCTTCGTTTTATTCCCACACAACGTCTGGCATAATTCACATAAAGCAACGGGAGCGAGAGTCAGGTGCATCGCAGTTGCACTAATGGCATCGCCTGGCAACAGTGAGGTAAGCAGTCAACACTCCACCTGCACAGGTGAGTCTGTTGGGAACAAAGCATGGTGAAGGTTGCTTCTGCAGTTCATGTCAAGCCCAATGCCAAACACACAGCGGTATATCCAGAGAAGATGCAAAACTTATTTTATTGGGATTAAACTTCTTACAGTGCGCCACATTTGTTTATGTTTTGACTTGATAGGATAGGGAATACAAAGAAACACCAATAAAAAGAATAATATATATTCAATATATTGTAAAAATCCCAGAAACTTAAGAGATTTATGGCAATATAAACAAAAAAAATAAAATCTAATTTAAAGACAAACTACAAAAACATTAATCCCTGCACTAATGATAATGAAGTAATAGAAAAGAATTTGTAAAACACCGGGCTGCGCTGTAGGCCATGCATTATGATTTAATAGTTGAACATTTATTGCTACTTAACACTCTGGGCAATTTACTTTTCTAAGAACATCCACCCTTCATCGCAAATCAACACACATCACCCATCCAAGCTGCTTTTGAAGTTCAAAGTTCACCTTAGCGCCACAGAGCTAAACTTCACAAGTCCTTGTTTTGTTCTGAGAAAAAAGACATCAAATTCAGTGCTACTGTACATGTCTTACAACAGAAGACAGACAGGGATTTCTTACATCCAAGTCTGCAGCTCCAAATACTTTATATACCTTTATCATCAACTAGCTTTAAATTTGGGACGTATGCGTTTGTTCCCACCTCCTGACTAGTGCCACTCTTAAGCACTGAAACGACTCTTAAGCAACATTTGAGGAAATTATCAATAAAAATGGTCTGGATTTAGTATCCAGCATACATTAGCCCCATTATTTTCTTAGAAATAAAGATAAACAACTTGTTATAACACTCGATATAGTACATTTTTATATAATAAATGCATTATAAGCTTTTACAAGGCTCATTTATATTCAGTGGCAGTTTTTGATAAGGGTAAAACATTAGCAGTTGCTCAGGAAAGTATTAGAGCAGTGGTGCCCAAAGTGGGTCCTGGAGGTCCGGCATCCTGCATGTTTTAGTTCTCTCCCTGGTTTAACGCAACCTGGATCAAATGATGGCTCATTAGAAGGGCTGAGAAGAACATTGACCTGCTGAGAAGGTTGTTGGTACCACCAGAGGAGAACTAAAACATGCAGGATGCCGGCCCTCCAGGACCCACTTTGGGCACCACTGTATTAGAACAATGAAAAACAGTTTACAATTTAGAACTTCCTAAATTAATTGCATAGCCTTTTGCACGTGTGATTACTCAATCTTCTGCACAATTACTCAGTCAATACTTGACATGCTACCCTCCTCCCCATGATTTGTGGTGTGCTGTTCAGCCCCCTGTGTTGATGTGCATCCTGTTTGCTGGTGACAAAAGAGGAGGCGTCGTTCAGCCCAGCCCACGTCTGAGAGGATATCCTGGGCTTTGATTAATTTATGGCAGTTAGCTCACAAACATGCTGCCCAGGGTGGCATACATGCAAAAACTCCCACTGCTGACTGTTTTTTATTTTTATTTTTATTACTTTTCATGAGAAAGAGCTGGGGTAAAGAAAAAAAAAGTCAGATAATATGCATCAATGAAGGGTGCATTCGTCAAAATCTGGCTCGTTAGCCTGGAAAGTCCGTGAACTCTGGAACTCTGTTGGGGTTTGAATGCATATGTGAATGTCAAGTGGACTGGAGAGCACTCCAAAAGCAGGAAGCAGACTATGCCGCAGGGCATTCTGGGTAAATACAACAAAAACAAACCTGCGAGTCCAGCACTAGTGGCAGAAATGGCTCATTGTCTTTTGCCAAGGACAAAAGAGAAATCCTACAACCGCTGAAATCTGGCCCCTCCCATTTGTCTGTACGATTTGGAAGTCGTGTTCATGTCTTCGTCAGAGGTTTTTGTGTAGTTTCCTTCAGTGGTCCTTGGTGCAGCACCACCATAGGTGATGGGGAGGGGCAAGAGGTTTTTCAAATGGTTTCCTTCGTTTGACACAGCGAAGCATCAAAGTGAACCATACCTGCTAAAAATACAACAAATGTAACTTTGGTCCCCAATCAAATTGAGTACTAGAAAAACCCCCAAAGTATCACAACTTCCACAGTTTCCTCACTGGGAAAATGGATAAAATCCTCACAACAATAATAATACCAGTGACTAACTGCATGTGTTTTACATTGTCATATTTTGCTGGCCATTATGGCTTGTTGTTTGCCTTGCATGGGACAGACACTTAAGCCTCCCATTCTTTACTCTGTCCCTGCCTTACTGGTATGCAATCTTTGTCATGGGACTGGTGCGCAACACTACCTGACATAATCTGTTTCATTTGCAGTGGTGGCAAAGCAGAACGCAGCTGTGACTGAGACGTATCCAAGGGCCGTTGTGACAAAAATGTCAAGGGGTTTGCCAAAGCAGGGGGAGGAAAAGGAGGAAATGAGAAGTGACTACCTTCGGCTGTCTTATCCTCCTCCTCCAGGATGTTCTCCAGACTCTCCTAGTCTGCCTTGTTAATGCCTGAATCCAGGCAGGAAGCCCAGGGAAGCTCAGGGCTTTCAGCCTGGATTGTTGGAACTTGTTTGTAATCTGAAAAACCCCTAGGAGGATTTTGACAGAAAATGCCTTCACTGCCTCCAAACAATTTCTGAATTTCACTCTCCTTCCTCTCCTGGCCCAGTGACCCATCGTCATGTCCTTCCGTCATATAAATGCTGTCTTCCTCCAAGCTCTCCTGACTGACTTCCTCGTAACTGTCCATGCCCGAATCTGCACTGAGGAGCCGGAGGAGCTCTGCATTCTCAACCCGAATCGGCGGAATTTGTTTGTAATCTGAAACAACCGTGATTTTGCCCAAGATGCTCTCACAGCCTTCAAACAACTTCTGAATATCTGATTTTGTCTGGTTCCCTTCATTATTTATTTCCTGGTTTTCTTGCTCCCATGGTGTCCCCTCAACCATTTCAATGCTGTCTGCCTCCATGCTTTCCTGACTGACTTCTTCATAACTGGTCATGCCTGAGTCCACACTATGGAAACTCTGGAGTTTCTGAACCCCCTTGTAGTCAGAAACCACCACTGCCCCAGGGTTAATCCCACCCATCAGAAGTGCCTTAACCATTTCCGCTTCTCTTCTCGCAACATCACTGTCCCGGTTTTTATTTTTCTCATCTGCGTGACCAGGGAGGTTCTTGTAGGAGGCTTCGAAGGCATGGGGCTTCGGACTCCCAGCGTTGAGAGGGAACACAGGAGGACAACAAAACCCAGAGTAGCTGTGGTTGGAGAAGCTGGAACAAATGGACTCGAATTCGTTGAACTCTGGCATCACTTTTATGTCTGGCGTGCAGAGTGTGACGTCGTCCACGGCGGACGTTTCTTCAACAGAGACGATGTCTGCTGATTTTAAGAAGGACTGATAGAATTCACTGGTGAAGTACGGATCCAACCAGGTCTGTGGAAAGAAATATGAGAGAAGATGGGGAAAAAATGTTAAAAACCAGTCAGGTCTTTGACCTAAAACCAAGTAAAATCCTTAAGTTAGCATGAATCAGCTAAACGTTGAGTTGGTGGCCTGCAGCAGCTTAGTTGGATTTAAAGTAACAAGAGGCTCTTTCTGAAAGCAGGTAATGAACATGCTTTGTATACAGCTGTCCAACAATTACATAATATAACAGATCACCTTTAGTCTTTTCAGTCTTCCATTGTGCTTCTCACATTATTGTATTAAAATGTTTTTACAATGTGCAACATTCATACATGAGAAATTAAGAAATCATATTATTTTCAAATGTGATTTGAAACATTTCCATTTTCTTGTTTGTTTTTTTGTAATTGTTAGCATTAAATTTAGCCTATCACATGTTTGTTGCTAAAAAGCGACGCAGAAATAAAAAGAAAACCAAAAGATTGCCTGGAACTGTGTTGACTTTGTAGGATCAGGCAGAGGTGGACCTGTAATCTTCTTCAGTATGTAGATCCTGGAACTAAGCACACAATAAAGTCATATAGGTCTGTGATAATTTATCTATTAGAATTTATTTATTTATTTGTTACTTACCAGGCGTTCCTGCGCATTAAGATGAACACGCCAGGCAACAGCAACACACCAAACACTGCTAAGCTCAAAATAACCCAGTTCAGATCAACCACATCCTCCCCTGAAACACACAAAGAAGCACAAGTCCTGAAGGGTTGAGTTCTTCTGCGACATCTCTTTGGGTTTTATGCTTCGGATTTATTATTAGATTTTTCTGATATGCAACACAATCTCAGGAAACACATCTCCATGGTGACAGGTCAAACAAAGGAGAGTTGTATTTGGACAGCCATGACACCAAATGAATTTGCCCAACTGGCTTCATTTAAGGTGGCCTAATTTTTATTTTTTTTATTTTTTTACCTGATCTTGGTCTGGGCACCCAAGACACAGTGGGGCTCCAATCACTCCAGCTGGCCCCAGTCAAGCCATAACGGGCCAACACACGAACGCGGGCGTCATATGTCTTGCCTTCCAGAACCAAGTCATCCAGCTGCGCCGCACATTTCCACCGACACTGACTTTTTTTGGTCTGGAGATCCTATAGGGACAGATATTAATAGACAACGTTTCACATCAGTCAAAGATGCAGTAGGTCATAAAAATATGTTTTTCACATGTTTAAGACTTTCACTATGTCCTGACAGTGTAGATTGAGACAGATAGTCTGCTTCCTCCCTGTGGTCCTTCTGCCATCTGCAGAAAAACACTGTTCTCTGTCAGAAACAAGGAGGAAGGACTTGGCAGTGTCCAATTTACTCGTGAACACATTGCTCTCTGCCAGGCCACAGCTCCGCTCACATGGCGGAGCCTGCCGTGAATTCTAGGTCTCGTTACCATGGCCACCAATGATGGCGGATAAACGGTTTTGCTGCTGCGGTCATTTGTTTCTGTATTGACACAGCGGCAGTAGGACCACAGGGAGGAGGCAGAGGAGCTCAATTTTTTCATACATCATCTGTTTCACATTACACTGAAAGTTTAAGAAAATATGTGCATTTCTTTTTATGAAGGTTGCCCACGGCATGGTTTTTTAAAAGCTTGTTTGCCAGACATCATGTATAAATCTTTTGTTCTTCTCTTTTTATCTTAAAATGTTTACTCACGCTCCATCTGTGTCCCTGTCGTTTCCACTGTAGCTCTGTGTCGTAGTGGTAATGTATAATGTTTCTAGGCCTTGGCACTTGGGAGAACCAGGAAAGTTTGGTAAAGTTGGCTTCAGGCTTTGGAGGAGGATTCACCTTTACTGCAGGATCATAAAATGTAAAACGCTCACCAGGTAAAGCGACAAGACGCTAAAGCTGACGGTTCCTACTTACTGTGACATGATGGCTGGTAAAAGATGATTTCACTTTGTTTTGAAGGGAAGCAGCTCAAATTCATGGACACCTTAGTAAAGCTTTGGAACTAAAAGAAAATAGATCATTTTAAGAAAAGAAAAACAAACACAAGACAAGCCTTTAGGCTACATTCGTACCACTTTTTTGTTCTCATTAATCTTAAAATATCAGCTGAACTTTTTTATTGATTTTATCTGTTTAAATGGATAATCACACCTTCTCACAAATGGAGAAATAACATGCAATGTTTTCATCCATCCACATCAATGGACCTTAAGCAGGTTAGCCCACCCAGCTGGCAGGAGGAGTTAGAAACAGTCACACACACATAAGCTAACAGATTATTGTTCTGGACTCTTTTTTACCGTCTCAAATAACCATAAAAACTGAGTTAAAATCTTCAGTCCAATCTAGTAAAGTCAAATAAGTGCTAACATTGTTTCGGAACCAGAGGGTTTATAGTTTAACGTTGCACATCACCATGTTTCTATATGGGAAACACAGAAAACTGGTCAACAGTTCCTGGTTCCTTTTCTAATCTGCTTTCTAAAGGAACGCTCTCTTTTCTTAGCCATACGTGTGTGTGTGTGTGTGTGTGTGTGTGTGTGTATGTATCTGAGTGTGTGTGTGCAAGAAGCTAAAAGAGACAGAGAAAAAACACAATCATTTATCCCTAAACGGATTGTCGATTGTCTTTCCCATTTAAGGATTAGTTTTCATAATGTTTATATTGTTTGTGTTTGGGGTTGATCAATCATTAGCAAGTACACGTGTGTGATTACTATTTTATTTTTATTTAATTCATAAGTAGCTCTGATAACTAGATTATACTTAAACTGTTGATATTGTTTCTTAAATATATATTTTCATAAATGTGCAAAGCTTCTTAAGTTCTTTATCTTAGACAATAAAGTAGTAGACATTTATGCATTTTTACATTCAGCTGAACTGAAGAAGTTAGGAGAAAATAGTTGTATCTGTGTTAAAGAAATGTTTGAATAGATTATGTACTAAAAGACTAAGGAAGAAAATGTCCAGGAAGATTATTTCTCAATTTATGATAATTACCATATATTACAGTCAATGACAAATGTGTTAATACCCCTGGTGGATTTAGGTTTAACATAATCCTTACGTTTTACTAACACTGGATCGAATTGAAACTGAAAAATTACAACAAGGGTGTAATTCCTATAATACCAACAATGTCTTAATTGTTAAAGTTTCAATGAAAACACATATTTTTCCCAAATTGATGCTCTTGTCTCTTTGTCTGTAAATAAAGAAACAAACATTTTTGGTTGAATGAAAGTCGTTTTACCTCCAGATCCAGTATGAATAATTTTGAGCTGAACTGTACCTTCTGAGTTCAAAACAGATTTATAGAATAAATGTGGAAATATATAAAAAATAAATTAAAAATGTTTATGATGAGCCCTTTAACATAAAGTGATTGTTGGACAAAACAGTTTGTCACATGACAACTTAAATAATCTTTAGCTCTTTGGGTATTAGAAGAAACCTTCAACAGTATGGTAATGTACAGAGATGTTAAATATTTTGTAGTATAGATATTACTTTAATACTCACCAGTTCAGTTTCCTTAAAAATCAACGAGCACTTTAAGTCTGGACTGACGTTATCAAAAGGCTGCAGCTTACAGGAAGCATTTCTGTTTCTGAGTAAAAGAAAAATAAGATAAGAGGGAGAATTATGATCCTTCTTCTTGTTTTCTTGTTTTTTTATAGAATTAGTTAGAATGTGGTATAAAACATATATGGCTCTATATTTAAATACTTTTTGCGGGGCAGTCTTTCAGCATATATCGAGCAGGTATCATTCTTATGACGTGAGCTTTTCCATGTGCAGCTGATGTTATGACTGTAGTCAGTGTAACAAGTGAGACCTGGGACAAAAAAGATGAGATCAAGCAAAGAATAAACTTTTTAATTTGAATCCCATGGCATAGTTCAAGCGAAAGAAAGAACTGACTGTTATGTGGATGGCTAGGGCAACCATCAGCGGAGGTCGAGAGCAGATGAAGCAGGAGGAACAGAAAAGGAGCGGCCATGTTTTTCTCTGTTTGCTGCCAGTGTTTCCTTTAGAAGATCTCTGGTACGGCTTTTAACCCTGCAAGACCTGAATATGTGACATGAGAACATTTAGAAAAACAGGGTTAAATGTTGGAGGCAGTGAAAGCAGGTTTGTCTGCAAGTATGGAAAACATTTAATGTTTACCTGTGGAAGGCATGTTTGCAAATGTGACGGCAGTTTCAAAATGGAAGACGGTGTAAACTACACCGCTAACATTTGGTCATGAGCTACGTAATGCGCCAGTTCGACACTATGCAGCTAACTGGAAATTGCCCGTTCTGTAAACAACCATTCTCCACTGCGAAGAGTGCAGTGACAAAAGACAGGACTGTTAATGTTCAATATTTGGAGGCGTGGCCAGCACAAACTGAACGACTTTGTTCAATTTCTCCGCTGCTGTTGCTAAAAGTTCGAAAACAGCAAAGAAAATCAACGTCGCCGTTCACAACTTCTCCTTCTGCTCACTGATTGGCCCAGTTGAAATTCTGAGAAATCGAGCACAACGGGAGAAATACCAGGTGGAGCATTGATGGGAGATGATAATTTCCTAGCAATGTGTGCAGAGGATTTTGTTTTTAGTAAATTTATTGTGAGCATAAGAAAATTCATTTCTGAGGAGAGGTCAGATAAAACGCATTGCTATTGCTTTGAAATTTGCACCAATTGTAGATAGCAACCCTATAAAGACCCACATTTTAATAAATGAAAACAAATACATCAGTTAACTAAGTTATTAAAGTTGAGTGACCGGAGAAACATAACAAAAGCCTCAGCTGTGGTTGCACCATAAACTTTCTGATGTTCCTGTCGGCTCTCTGGGATCCAGAATCTAAAAGTTGGAGGAATCATTTCAGCTTTCATCAGCCAGCAGCAGGTGCTCCTCACGAAACTTTTGACAATATTTGAGTTGTCCTCTTGCAAAGACCTAAGAGTAGCATGCACAGCTTTCCAATGAACTATGAAAAGTAAAGTTCATGGAAGGAGCCGACAGTAAAACGACCTTGAGGAATACGTCGCACCTGAGCGACAAACACAACCAGTTTCTCCATACAGGAGGCAACCTGGGCTGCCATTACCAAAACCAGGTTTTCTACTAAGTATTATTTTAATTTCATTCAGTATTTGTCACTTTGTTACACCTATCTGAAGCCAAATAGCTTCTCATTTCTTTGTGCTCTTGCAATGCTTGGGTTAATAGATCCGGTGTGTATTTCAGGTCAGGCTTAGCATGTGGTTACTAAAAAAAAAATGTTTGTGTTCAAAAATTTCCAAAATCAACATGTAGTACTTGAACTGTATGTTGAGACAAGTTATAACTGTTTGAAATGTTTGGAAACATGATTCGAGGTCAGAATATTACTTTTAAAACTCGTTTTCATTTCCAAAAAATATAAAAATAGAAAATCTATTGAAGCATTTTTAGCCTCAATAGATTAACACCTACAAGCCGTCAAGAAAAAAAAAATCTTCGAAACATTCTCATTAGTATTGTTTATCATTTATTGTGATATATTTCTTATCATGATAATAATTTTGATTTATTGTTGTATAATAAATTTCAGTGAATGAAAAACTGTCCAGATTGTTAGTTTTAGCCTTTTTTCCTCTGTTTGTTCAGACAACGTCATTACATATCAATACATTTGAAAATATGATGAAAAGCAGTTACTGTCAGCAGTTTAGTGGTACAATGCTACTTTACGTGAAAAGAAGTAATAACTTCTACGTAATAACTTATTATCACAACAGAACAATAAAATATCATGTTGAAAACCTAAAGTCCGCATCACCCGCCTCTAATTTCCATTATGTGCTCCACAGTCAGACAGCAGAAACAGTTTCTTACCGTTTTCCCATCAGCAGTGAGACATTTTATCTATCTGCTTGCCTGCCTTTTCTCCTCTAAACACTCAAAAACATTTTACGATAGAGTTTAACAAGCGATACGAACAAAATGAAGTTTGCGTCTCACCTGCCTAGGAAGGCGCATAAATCCGCTTCAGACTCTGCATTCGATGCAACTGACAGGGAAGGAGCAACTCTCATCACGACGTTAACTCCTCACCACAACCACCGCCACGTTATTAATGTGTGTCGGCTACAGGAAAAGGAGGAATGAGTCATGACTCTCGTTTTAGGAGTGGGTGTGAAAGCTAATTGAGTGCGTTGACGCTTCAGTCTCATGTAAGCCGGTTGTTTTTAGACCGTCCCTGGAAGTTTAAATGTACTCGCGGCAGAGATGAAGGTCATTGATTTGGAGCCGTACCTTTTGCAAAGGTGAATATGAGAGAGTTTGTAAAAACAAGAATTTGTTGCACATGTTTGAATTGATCAAATTTCTCCCATGTATACCAGTTAGCAGCCAGTTAGACTGCATGTAGCCATCAGCAGGCCTCTGGTGTGATTCTGGCTCGGAGTTTGATCAGTCTTGATGCTAGGGTCAAACCTCAGGTCACAAATATTAATAAATGATATTTATCGGTAGGGCCTGACGAAACGCAATTCATGCTATTCATCGCTAATCTGTGATCATTTCAGATGCATCCGCAGGGAGGTCCATGGTCACATTTTGTGCAACAATTTTTTTATTTTTTTTTCATCGCATTCAATTTTTATGTGCACCGTTTAAAAAACTGCACTATAATTTGCACACTTTATTTGGCTCATTAAATCTGGTTAAAATCTGAGGTGAATTTACAAGACCCAAAAATCTATGCTGAACTTTTAGTTTTAGGGTGAATTTGTATCAGACCTGTTTAGTCGGCTTTCATCAGACTCTGGTTCATTTGCCTAGAAGGTTCTGCTCATTTGGGAAGGTTCTGCTCATTTGGGAAGGTTCTGCTCATTTGGGAAGGTTCTGCTCATTTGGGAAGGTGTTGGCTTGGCCAGGCTGCGGAGGTGTGAATGCGTCATCACACTCCAATATGGGCCTGGAAAGTGAACTCTAGTCCACCTAAAAACCCAGGTCTCTGTCTGCTTAAAGCGCACTCTAGTTCAGTTCTAATGTATATGTGAATGCCAAGCAGATGGGGTCCAAAAGCAGGAAGTGGACTACAGCGCAGGGCATTCTGGGTAAATGCAACCAAAACAAATGTGAGAGTCTAGAGCTGGCAGGAGAAATGGCTCATGTTTTTTTTGCAGAAGACAAAAAGTGAAATCCTACAACCTCTAAAGTCTCACACCACTCAATTTTTCTTTAGATTTCGCAAAGAAGGAAGTTTCTCAATGTCTTCAGAGGTTTTTGTATCACTTCCTTCCTTCGGCCACAGGGAAGGGGGGGACAGATGTTTCATAGGTTTTAATTGGTTTAACACAGTGCTGTGTCAAAGTGAACTGCGTCAGCTGAAAATGTAGCGAATGCAACTTTGCATTCATGGAACCAAACTATCAGGTGTGAAAACACCACAACGTTTTCAACTGGGAAATAAGATGAAGTCCTCAAAACAACAACAACAACAATGATACCAGTGACTAAAATGCATTTGTTTTATATTGTCAGATTTTGTTGGCCATTGTGATTTGGACCTTGCCGGTGCAGAGCATTCGTCGTTTTGTAAGCTTCCATGTACTTTCAGTTATCAGCGTCGCTGATTTCCTCTCCTATGTTAAGTTGTTGCTGTCAACACACACACCTGCACCTTCACACACATACACAACGCTCTGCATGAACGCTGAGACTGAAACTGCATCATCTTTTAGCAATTTCCATGACTTCCCACAGACACGTAAAACTGCAGGACAGACATTGATTGTGTTATACAGGTTTTATTGAGCCGCGTGTTGCTGCTATGTAGTCAACAGGATGAGTTCTTTTATTGTTATTAATAATAATATTCATGTATTTATCTAAATAAAAAGATACAAATAAATACATAAAATGCAAACAAAAGTTTAAAAAGGCTGAGTTCTTGAAAACAGTGTAGTTTGATCATTACGCAACAATAAACTTCTACCCCATAGTGAATGTGAGGGGAGAGGATGTTTTTTAAAAAAATAAAATAAAATGAAAATACCAGCCCTGTTTTGCATCACATCTTTATGGTTAAATTTTTACAGGTCACGTACACTTCCATTTTTGTAGCAAAGTGGTTTTACATGTCAATGTAACATCAGGTGCACTGATGACATCACTAAGTTATGGTAAAATACCGACAGCTGTGGGTGCCAGAATTTTATCGTATAAATACGGTCAAATATTTATTTGTTAAAATTCTGGCAGCCATAGCTGCCGGTAGTTTACTATAAATTGGAGATGGTTTTTATTGTTTTTGTTTTTTTGTTTTTTTTTACAGTGTGGTTTCAGAAAGTTACTGTGTTCCATAAAAACACGCAGAAAACAACACAGCAATGTGCTGATGTTAGAAAATACAATTTGTACTTTTGAATACTTAAGTATTTTTTCTTGGCTGCTATAACTTGAGTTCAATCTTGACTTTGTTGAATATTTTGCCCACCACTGGTTATACTCACCGCCTCTGCAGGTGTGAATGCCACTTCAGCATACAGAGAGTGCAAAGTACAGATATAAAGAAAATTACATTTGTGCTCAAAAGGAAGGAAGATTTTAATTTAAAAGAATTTTCTTAAAAAGCAGAATTACATTATCGCTCTGGCTGAAATGTTGCTTTTGACAGCCACTCAAAACATTTTTCTCACAGCCAGGCTGAAACTGAAACCTCAGAAAAGAAGGTGAATTTCATGACATGTTAGAGCTCATGAGCAAACCTGATAGCTGGTGGCCCAGAAACGCAAAACACACCAGTGAAAGCTTTCAATATGAGTGGGCCATTTAGCTGGAACCGGGAGAGAGAGCTACAGAAAGTAAATGTTTTTTTATATATATATATTTTAGCACACAGGACAAAAATACTTTAAAAATGCCTGTTTTCTTAGAGGAAGCAGTAGTACAATAAACGGTTTTTAAGTGTTTTTGTGGATACTTTGTCGATTTTGCATGTGGTGGACTTTCACATATTCCACACGGGGGCCGAGGGGCCCTCTCCTTAGCCCCCCGCCCCATGGAACATTTTCTAGCTCCGCCACTGATTAAAATGCTAACCTGAAAAGAAATCTTTCTGTTACTTTTGTCAGCTCACGACTAACAAACCGTATTGACATGATACTCAATGAGTCATGTCAAAACATTGATATGCTAATGTGCAGTTCCAAGGAAAAATGGTTGTCAAAAAAAATCCCACAAAAGCTTGCAGGACCGAGGTGAGGGTTTAGTGACGGCTGCAGATGCATGTATTGAGTTAGACGTGTTTTACATGAATGTTAATATAACATTGTGATATTTAACGTTGTGATATTTCATCACAACGTTGTGGTAATTTTCCTAACCCGTGATTGGAGCTTCAAGCAGAAGTTATTTTTGTTTTATATCACAAATTGTTTGTATTTTTATTGTTTGTTTTTGACATTTTAAATGCAGTTCTTTCTTTTTTTCTCCTTTAAAACTTGATGCTAGGCTCTTTCAGAACCCAGGCGGAAATGAAATCATCCTGTTTGATTAAGAAAACCAGTTAAATGCTTATTTAAACCAAACTCAGTTTCTGAAAAAAAAAAATAAAGGTTTTTCAACTCAGTTTTGCTGGATTTTTAATAACAAAGTATTAAAAATGCAGTTTGTTCCATATTCAGTGCCTCAACATGCATTAGTCAATATAGATTAGAGAAATTTCGATTTTTTTTTTTTTTTATTGCATCTGTCCTTTAAAATTGTCTCCAAATACAGTGGGTACCAAAAGTATTCATACCCCTTGAACTTTTTCACATTTTGTCACATTACAACCACAAACACAAATATATTTCATTGGAATTTAATGTGAAAGACCAAAACACAATAGCATGCGATTGTGAAGTAGAAAGAAAATGATGCATGATTCAAAACATCTTTGCAAATAACAAACTGAAAAGTGCGGTGTGCCAAAGTATTCACCTTTCACTTTTTTAGTGGTAAAAAACCTCATTTTGAATCATCCATCATTTTCTTGCTACTTCACAAATGTGCACCACTTTGCGTCGGGCTTTCACATTAAATTCCAATGAAATATATTCATACTTGTGGTTGTAATGTGACAAAATATGGGAAAGTTCAAAAGAGTATGAATACTTTTGAAAGCCAGTGAATGACTCGCCGTATCAGTTTTCCTGTTGGGTTTGATCTTGCACGTTACATAACCTACTGAGTTTTTCACAGTCAGTATGTTGTTTTCTTAAAATACATACATAATTTTTTTTTTTTTGCAAAATGGCTACTCTTTTCATATCACCATATTACTATTACCCCTCTTTTGCTAGAATGACTCTGTAAGACCAAATAATCAACTACTGACGTGTTCGTAGCTACTTGTTATCATTCAGGAAATCTTTCGAACACATTAAAAACTTTTTTTTTTTTAACTAGCTTATCTGTTTCGGAAAATCTACAAGCTTTGCTCTTTGATATGGTGATAGAGTAAAATCATTTTTAAAAAATACGTTTTTCACACCTAATCTTATCAGCAGATAAGACAAAATATGCCTCATTACCAGGAAACGCCGCCACAGGAGGAGCTTTCCAGTCATCGATTTGAACCCAACCATTTATAAACTTTTTGCATGTGTGAAAACTAAACATCACCTCAGAATGTGGCAAGGCCTGTTTTTTTTTTGGTTTTGTTTTTTTCTGTTTTCTAAATTCGTGATGAAAAATTACACAAGAAGGGCAGAATGCGGTACAATAAGCACAAATGTGACAACTTGATTATGGACGTCTGCCACGCCTGGAGCCATTTTTATTTTATATTTTCACATGTTCAAGTTCACTGTTGTGCTGCCACAGTTACAAATCAGATACCTTATGGAAATCTCTCCAAAAAATATACCTAGGATATTATTGTGACTGCAGATTTAGCTTCTTCCACATCATTTTTATGCTTTTATAAGAAAATATGCTTTTTGCTGTTGTAGGTTTCATGGTTTTTGGTCAAAACTCTCCGTTGGGCTTGTCGTCAAGCAAAACAAGCAAAGTCAAAATGTCTTCAGGAAATGTTTTTGTTTAATTAATAACACCAAAATAATCATAGTCAGCCGGTAAAATTAGTATTGAGCATGTCACTGTTTGAAAAGTCAAACGGTTAGAAGTACAACCAGGAAGAAATGAGGCTTTTCTCCACTAAAAGGAGAGTTATAGTTAAAAGATTTTAGTCTGGAAATATTTTTCTTTAAATCCATCCAAGTAAAAAAAAAAAAAAAAGCAAGACAAAACAGAACTGTTTTCTGTTGTCATTTTTAATACATGTATTAAAATGCACTTTAATGTATTTTATCTACATTATATTATGCTTATATTATACATTATGCTTATTTGTTGAACATTTCTTAGAAGGAAAATATTTGGGGAAAAATTCAGAAATTTCATGTCTTGCTTACTGACATACAAATACTAGGTAGCTATGAAATAGTACAATAAAAATAAAACATGAGTTTAACAGTAAAAAAATTATAATAATAAAACTGTTTACTAGTAGGCATAACATTTGTTTCAAAGATAGCACAGCTGCTCCACTACGTTTGGATAGCAAATAAATAAGGTCAAGTATTGGAAAATATATCAGCTGCCAATATGTCATCTGATCAGTGTGGGTGTCATTATCAGATGGAACTATTTCCATCACCTTTACCAAACTCAGATCTTAATAAGTAAATAATTTATATATATATATATATGTATGTATATTAAAAAAAAGCCTTCATGAGTGTTCAGACACTTTTTCACTCATCAGTACGTCATGAAGCTGCCATACTCAGATATTGTTGCATGTAGGAATTATGCTATTAAATGTAGCTTAGATAAACAAGCAAGCAGGGCATCCTGAAAATATGTTTGAATTTTTACTCACATAAGGTCAAATATAACAGAAATGCATTTTTATTCATTTTGACAAAAACAAAAAAAAAAGGCAAGAAAGAACAAAAGAAAGATGATCATCTGAAAAAGTTACTATATTCTTTGTAAAAAAAAAAAAAATGAAGAAAAATCTATAAAAGTATGCTATTCAAAACGACACAATAGAGTCGCTGTAATAAGAATAAATTTGTGGCTTGTGTAAAGGCAAATTGACCTCATCATGGGCGGGTCTAGACGGGGAAACGAGGGGGCCAGAGCCCCAGCAGAACTGGACCTGGCCCCCCACTATGACCACTGTACTGAAGATATAGTACTAAATCAATATCTTTTAATGATTTGTGATTGCACAGAAACCATAATTGATCCAGTAGACCAAGTTGTTTTTTTTTTACCTTCACAGTTTCACTTTAACAATAAATTAAACATTAAGATGTTGCACTTTTAGCTTCAGCCATATTGAGATAAGACCACAGCTTTCATCTGCTAGTCTGCAGTATGCAACTTTTATAAAAGAAAAAAAAGGTTTTTTTTCCAAATTTGCAAAAACTGTTACTATGTGGTGACAGTATAGTACGAGACAGACAATCTGTGAAAAGATAAATTCTTAATTATCTGAAAAAATGCACTGCTCTTTGTGTAAACCAACCAATCAGAGCCAGGAGGAGGGTCCTAGAGCTGTCAATCAATCTCGTGATATGCGCTAATGGCAGAGAAGCAACTTGTCATGAAACAAAAACTGTTTATCTGCCATCATCGGTGGCTATGCTAACTAGCCCTAGCATTCTGTCTCTATCAGAGGAGCTAGATTTGACCACTGATTATCTGTTTTATATCATATTGTCATAACATAGCGGCAGTTTTAGGAAATGTGTAAAAAATACTTTTCAAAAGTGACGTTCTGTGGCTTTAATGTAATAAAATACTGTGCACCCATAGTAACATAGTTTTTTTCAGGCGCACAACAAAGCAGTATCCATGGTTACAAGGAAAGGCATTTTTCATACATACAGCGTGTCGATTATGTCTCATGTTGTGCCTCGTATCTCATACTGATAAATAAGCTGCTATAAAAACGGAGAAAATACATTCATTGAGAGCACAGCCCTCTGTGGGAACTAATGCTGTCCCACTGCAACATGAGGCCTGCTGTCATTATCAGCTCTCTCTCTGCTTCACTGGCATGTAGCCGTCGCTACAGGGCTGCCTCAGCATGCTACCCGACAGGGCAATCTGCTTCAGGATGTCGTTACCGTGGAGAGGCGGTAAAAACGAACTCGGAGTGGTGCTTAAAGGCTGCTGTGGTAGGGCCCCCGGAGAACGAGGCGGGAAAAGGAAGCGGGTCGTTTCGGAGGGTTTGTCGTCGTCCTCTGTGCCGCCTTCCTGTTCCTCGTTCTCCTCCGCTATCATGCTAACGCCTGAATCCTGGCGCGGAGGCGCGGGGCTTTCAAGTGGCAGCCTCGGGATTTGTTTGTAATCTAAACAAGTCTGGATAGAGTTTTTGCCCAAAACGTTCCCACCGCTACCAAACAACATCTGGAAATCTAGTGTTGTTGCGTTCCCTCCCTCCCCTTCCTCGTCCTCCTGTTTTCCTTCCTTCGTCCCTTCGTCGTGTCCGTCGGCCGTATTGATGCTGTCTGCTTCCATGCTCTCCTGACTGACCTCTTCACAGCTGCACATCCCCGAATCTACACTGTGGAGCCTGAGCCTCTCGGCCTGCTGCTGCTTTTCTACCTTCTCGTAGTCTGAAAAGATCACTGCCTTCTGTTTATCACCGCCCATAAAAAGCAACTTGACCATTTCCAGTTCTTTTTTCGCCGCGGCTTCGCTGTCCCGTTCGGCGTCCCGTTCTTCGCCTCGGCCGCCGGCCGGCTTGTAAGGGGCGTCAGGCGCGCAGGGCTGCAGCTTCTTAGCGCAATCAGAAGAGCAGAGCTCGGAGTAACTGGGGTTGGAGAAGCTGGAGCAGCTGGAGTCGTAGCTGTCGCTTTCTGGCATCGTTTTTACTTCTGGCCTGCAGAACTTCATGGCGTCCACGGTGGAGGTTACTTCGTAGGAGACAATATCCACTGAGCTCAAGAAAGACTGAACGCATTCCCCGGTGAAGTGGGAGCTTAGCCACGTCTGCAGAAAAAACAAATGAAGATGGTAGTAATTCAATGGATGGAACCAAAAAAAGCAGCTGATTTATACGAATTTAAATGTCACCAAGCTCTATGTTGGAGCACAGTTACCACTAAATACACCTTGTTTTGACTTGGACCTCACACTACACAGTGATGTTGCTGTGGTTTTACCTTTTGAGATAAACAACCAGAAAAAAAAGCTAAAAACTCACTTGGACTGCAGATTTTTCGGGCTTCAAAGCAGGAATAACCTCTTGATCTTTCGAGTTCAGAGAAAACCAGTCCTGTGGCGAAAATATAAGGTGGGTTAGCATGACAATGTGATATATTAAACCATTTCTTTGCAACATTTTGAATAAATTAAATATTGTTTTAAGTGCATTCCACTGAATAACAACAAAAGTAGAATCAAGAGAAATCAACTCGATTACCTGGAAAATTTCAGATTTCCCAGCGTCCGGAATGGGTCCACCTTTAAAGCTTTTCACTACGTAGATCCTGAAACGATTAAAAAACTCCCTCATAAACCGAAGCCAAAGATGGCTGACGCCCAATGGAGGTCAAACTCTTAACATAACACATCACAAATCTAACAAAACTGTTTTTGGAAAATAGTCTTAGCTTCTCACAGTTGTTTTTTGCGCATGAAAAGGGCAACGGCGGCGAGCAAAAGACCCAACACTGCCAGGGTCACAAAGCCCCTGGTGGAAACAGCCACATCCGACTCTGAAAAACACAGAAGGTCGCGTTAGTTGAGAGACGTGCTTGCAAAGTTCGTTCTGCTGTAGAGATTGTGCAAAGAAGTGTGTTGTGTTTGGGATTGATGCACCGTTTTTATGTTCAATTTTTAGAAAGTTGATCTTCAACATTCCTGTTTTCCATCATTATTGTCATCAAAATGGGTTCAACAAAACCTTTTTTCAACTTTGTTCACGTTTGCGAACATTTTACCTGTGGTTGGTTTCAATGTTCCCACTTGTGACACCCACGACCTCGTGGGGCTCCAGTCACTCCAGGTTCCCGAAAAAAATGACTCCTGGAACAGCACGCGAACACGAGCTTCATAAGTCTCATCTTTGATGAACAAACTGGGATCCAGATGAGCCTTACAGTCCCTTTTACACTGGACGCTTTTATTCTGAATGGGTGGATCCTGACAAGAAAAAACAGTAAACACACAGTCAGCAGGCTGGTAGTTCTTCGGTCTACAGTCTACCGTTAAGACCCAACGTACTTCATCTGAAGTGGCCAGATCGATTTTCATTAGGCGCGTTTACATTGATCATATAATTGAGCAATGTGACATTTCGAAAATCAATTCACTTAATGCAAACACATTAATTTAGAAAGAGAAATCTGTTATTTTATAAAAGGTTTTGGTGCTAGGAAGAGGTAGTTTTCAGCCGTACCAAAGTTGGTTTATTTTGCAAAACTGCAATGGAAATGGGTTTTTTCTCATCGCAGGAGTCACGCGATCTCATTGCCACTGGAGCAAACCATGAAGAAGATGATAAGTAGTTGTTTCAGGATCATGGTGCGGTCTGGTTTTTTTTGGTTTTTTTAATGACTTATCCCGTGAACAGAGTCACGTGTGATTTTAATTGTGTTTCTTACGTAATGGAAACACAGCAATCTTGAAGTTGTGTTTTTTCCACATTAGTGGAACATCGACAATGTTTTGCGCACATTTGAGTCTACGCAGCTATTGACGTAGACTCATCACGAAAACGTGCATCATTCTCATCAGTAAAATGATGATGCATTTTGTTCGCAGAGAGACACCGGGCTCGGCTCGACAGAACTCTGTGCAACGTGTTGTATTATTGCTCAGAAGTTTGTTGCCGTGTTTCATGTGGAAATGCAACCGGACAGCAATGCTGATAATTCGCTTGCACTATCCGGTTTTTGTATCCGTAACAGACATAGATACTTTTGAGGAACAGTTTGTCCGAATACAAATGGTCTGCAACCGCTTGACTTCGCCCGTTGACTGTTTGGTGAACTATGTGGGAGCCTTTAGTATAATATATACAAATATTTACTTACAGTCCATGACTTATCCTTTTGCTTCCACTGTAGCTCAGAGTGGAACGTGGAAATTTTCATGTGTTTTTCAACTTGAGAGAGCCAGGTCACCTCGGTCTGGTTCACATTAGGTTGTCCTGGTGGTTTCAACTTTACTGCAAAATCCAACATTCAGATGTTAGCTGTCAGGTAATACACAAAGAGGTTACACAGTTCCTAGCAAAAACCCTTTTACTCCTCATTGAACTTTTTCAGATTTGTCACATTACAAGCAAAAACGCCAAATCACCTTATTGGGTTTTTAAATTATGAGAGTTTCTTAATTTCTACATGGCTGTTAGAAAAACAAAACGTAGCTACCTATGAATGATGGCTCTAACAGTTCCTCTGTACAAAACGTCTACAATGAAATGTCTTGCAGAATAGTGCCTGGATTTAGTTTTTGTCATTTTGTGTTACTTAGTTGTAAACTATGTGCTTTGTGTTTTTTATGCAGGACACCCATTTTATTTTTTGTTGTTGTTTCAATAAACATGGAAATGAGTTGACTGTAAAACTTAGTTGATTTTTTAGAGACTTCCTGAGAAGTGCTGTATTTTTTTTTAAGTAAATGGTTAGCAGTTTAGCTAAAGGATTAACCACCCCCTCTTCTTCCCCCTAAAAATAGCCAAATGTAAAACTAACCAGCATTTTTTTAGCTGATTTTCTTTTTAGGAAGGCAGTGTGCTTAGTTCATACTCACCGTTACGTGCTGGGATGTAGTAAATGACTTCACAATGTTCTGACGGCATGCATCTCACAGTAAGGGTTAAGTTATGATATGTCTGGAACTGAAAATTAATAAATAAAATCAGTTTTACTTTCAGAACGCATTCAAAACCATTTTAAACATTTTAAGAAGCAATAATATCAGGTTTTGTTGGCCATTCCTACATAATTGAAAAATGTTGAAATTTTGAAAATGAAACATTTTCCCTTTTTCTTTCTCGTCAAATACAGACATTTTCATTTGAGTAAAGGGTTCAAGCAACGGATTAAAATAGAAATACATCTGTTAAATCATCTGGGTCTCCTGACTATGTGTTTCACCTTTGAATAAGATAAGATACAATAACAATGAACATATGTCATGTCAGACTAATTCAGTCTTCATGAAATGTTTGTTTTTCATCAGCCTGAGTTGCACCTCCATGCTTTTGTAAAACTGAACACAAGATCCTTAACAAAATTGAGACTAAACATGAAAAAGTAGAAAAGAACTGAGAGTTAGTTAGGACATTTATTTTATTTATAAAGCTTTTTCAGAAGCAGAAACTGCCAATTTGAACCCACTTATCCAAAGAATAATGTTGTATACTCACAATAAAGGTCCTCCCGAATTTCATTGAGCAGCTTTTTAAAGCTGGATTTGAGGCATCAATGGGCTTTAGCTCACAGGAAGCACTGTAGGACCTGGTTAAAAGAGAAAAACCTTTGTTAATTATTTTTCTACAGCGTTACCTAGAAGCATTTCATGTGGGGGGAGAAAAACTGCTGCTGTTCTTACTTGTAAACAAAATTTTCTGCACGTACTGTGCACACATTGTCTGCAAGATGGCGGACATGAGAGCTGTTCCACACACAGTTAATAACGTCGCTGTAGTCATTGTAGCAAGTGAGACCTGTATACAAGAAGGTGGGCATTTAACTAAAGGAAAAAGAGGAAGAATTTCGGATATTCGTCAAATATCGAGTTAAATGACTCACTCTTTGGAGGAGGGCTGGAGCATTCATCAGCTCTAGCACTGCAGATGCGAAGTACAAGGAAAAGAAAGAGTCCTATCCCAGTTGTCGCCATTTTTTCACAAGTTATTTTCTTTGGGATATGAACCACTGGGATTGCTGGATTTCCTATATGTGAGACCAGAAGGTTTGAGGGCGTCAGTCACTTCCTAGCTGTTGTTCTTCTCATCCTGTAGTTGACAAATGGAAGGGAAAAAAATATAAGAAGTTTTACTCTTTTCAACACCAATTTACTGAACACAGGTACTGAAATACAAAGAAAGGGTTAGGAAATGTTTCAGGTCAACTGCGCCGCGGTTTCACTTACACATACTGAGAAAACACCTGGTCAGCATGTGTATTGTTCCTGTATGTTTCTTGTTTGACAAAAGATTTATCGGGGAAAAATAAATGAAGAAAATGTGAGGAGAGGAAACAGAATTTTTCTGTCAAAACCTCTTTCAAAATAGAAGCACTACTATAAGTGGTGTTGAACTTTTTTCAACCGAAAGTTTGCAAAGCGGCCAAGAAAATTAGGGCTTTAGATTTCATGTGGAAATATTTATTTAGGGGAAGCGAAGTGTGCTAAATGTTTGCAAAGTCAACAAAAAGTGCCAAACAAAAAAACTTCTCATTTGCACAAAGTTGGTTGCGTGCAAATGTGAGGGGGAAAAGAGTGAATGATGAAAATCCAGAGTAAAAATTTTAATAAAAGTACTTACAACGTGCTAAAAGTGGTAAAAAGCCATATAGGTGAGACTGTTTTAATAATAATTGTTCCACAGCTGAATAATCAAAACAGTCTCCCACAGTGTCTGGAGATGTGGGTGTAGAGGTATGCAGACTAAGATGCCTTTGGTAAAACATTTCCTAAGAAATGTCTCGTATGCAAATCTCATCACAACATGTCCTCTACAAGAAAGTACTCCCACATTTCAGAAAGTCGGCTCTTTTCTCTCAACCTCACAACATGCAGTAAATCTTTTCCTGTCAGAAGAGCAAAGCGCTGAGAGGAGACGAGAAGTCAAAGGTCTGCTTTTAATTCCTCAAGCTATTTCCTCCCACCTTCAGCGAAGGAGCGTCAGACGACTTTTCTCTTCTTGTCAGCACAGATCTCACACACACCAACCGCAGATAAGATTAATAAGACAGAAAGTCATTTCTGAACTCCTGAAAGATCGCTAATGAGAATGGTTTTGATTACAAAAAGGTGTTGGATATCTGTTCTCTGTTTGGACCTATTTCTGAACTTCAGACGTCCTCTAACCCAGTGGCGTTCTAACATTTTGGGCCAAAATGGGGAAGTCAGAAATTTTTTACACTGCTCTACAATAAGCATGCAGTAACTCAGATTAAACAATTAAATAACTCAGTTTTCGTAGAAAATGGAAGCTTAAACCGCTGTAGATGCAAAACTTAACGAGTTTTTCAAATTAATAAGAGAAAGAGTTTGCAAATTAATTCCTTTGGGTTCAAAAGATTTTGAACCCAAAAAGACCCAAAAATAAAGAAAAAAGATTCTGCCTACTCTCAGGATTTGTGTTGCTGTCTCTTTAAAAGTGCCTGCCTATTCAAGCGAGGTTTAATCAATAAAAGCAGATTTGTGCTCTCAGTCCATTCATATTTACTGCGAAATTTAAGAGAAAGGAGAAAACATGGTTGCTAAAAGTCAAATACTTTGTGTTATGCTTAATATGTTCCATTGTAGAAAACTTAAATCAGTAATAACTTTGCTTTAATTAAAAATAAAAAGTCTCTCCTGCCTCAACCACCTGCTGTGACAGGCCACACAGAATCATCAGTGTTTAGTTGCACTTGTGTTTCTCTGATGATAGAAAGCAATACCTCTTTCACAACTGAAAATCATAAGTAATAAATCATCTTATTTTTTAGAAGAAGACGAAGACTATAAACATGAGCAGAGACGAGAAACCTTAAGTGTCTTACCTGTCTGCAGAGCAGCTCAGCGTCTTCTTCAAGTTCCTCAATTTATTTCCTCCCACCTGATGAGAAACAACGTCAGACAAGGCTTTTTTCTCAGTATGAATCTCACTCAGAATTGCAGATAAACTGATAACACAGAAACTAACGTCTGAACTAGTGGTAGTTCACTACTGAGAAGTGCTGCCTCATTAACAAAGAGCATGTTTTCTCAGTTTAAGTCAATTCATTCTGCATTTCAAATAACATCCTCGAATGGTAAGAAATCGATTTTCTAGAGAAATGCTTTGTTCTTTGTCTCTTCCTGTGATGAGCAGGGATTTTCTATAATAATAACACCTGCTGTGAACCTTACGAAGCCCCCAGGGGAAATAGGGAAAAAAATTATTTTCTGTTCATTCCCTCACAAAAGGCAAATATAGCAGTTGAAGAGAGTGGTACTCCGTAGTACCCTAGGGGGCTCCGTAGCACCTGAACCTGGCAACACAGGAAGAAACCAGCTGTGAACATGGTTAGTGTGTGATATTCTTGGTGCGAAATCTCAAATTACAAATATGCATTATATTTTGGTACGCTATCCCCCCCGGCTCCCTCGCGTCCTGCTACGCACTTTCACTTGATTGCCGAGCAACAGTCAACGGTTTCAAACAATCCAGCTGAAACTGGTCGCTCTCAAGCTTCTGCATCAGAATCACAGGAGCATTTGAAGTGAGTCACAAACAGGGTGAAAAGAAATGCATTGTGTGGGTTCATGTAGGATTTGTGGTCTGCGGCTATTGCAGTCGAATGCAAAGCGACCAGGAAGCAGGCCAGAGCCCCCCTGCAAACATCTCTGCACAGCAACAGCAACAGCTGGAGAGGATCCTCAGTCAATTGTGCTAATGCAGACATTTTTAAAAACTTTTTTTTTTTTTAATGCAATCCCAATAGAAGATGAATGTCTTTGGCACAATGTTATTTTTTTTCCTGAACCAATAAATGGAGCAATTAATGACTGCCTCTTTTTTTATTATTATTATTATTATTATTATTATTATTATTATTATTAGTGTCATTATTTTAATTATTTCTGCAAAGCGCCATGCGTGTTCTTTCATTTCCGTGCGCAGGCGTTCTCACCTTCTCCGGTCACCTGTTTGTGCGGTTTAATAAAAGGTCAGAGTGTTTTGGTAAAAACCAGAAAGTGTTCCATCATTTCTGACAGGTGCACATCCTGCTCAACGACACCTCCACCCCTGTAAACAATTTTAATCTGATTAGACGGCGGAACTTTTTTAAAAGTCACGTAGTTTACCGAAAAGAGAGGGGAAAATAGAAAAACAAAGTGAAGTATGTATTTTTTGCTTAGGTGTGTTATCAGTAACAAGAAAGGAAGAAGTAGATATTTTAATAATATTTAATGGTTATCGTGATAAGAGGTTGCACTCTTCTCTTTTAGTCAGATTTTCCGATCAGATTGGTGACCTTCAGCTACCACCCATAACCTTTAACCTTAACTAACAGCTATTTGCTTTTGTGCAAAAATATCCCAAGTCAAAATGATTCTTTATGATTTACTTTGTTTCTTTCAGACCAATTGTTTGTTTTTTTCCCAGTTTAAAACAGAAAGATTCTTTGAAACACTGACATTATAATGAATTAGCCGGTTCATTTCCTTCCTACGCAATTCTGCTTGATTCTCATCTCCCTTAACTTCTTTGTCTGGGGTTTCTCCCATTGACCCGGATTCCTCCAGTAGAATTTCTATCAGCAAACAGGAGGAGAAGTTGTGAACGATGGCATCGGTTTTCCGCACTGTTTCAGAATCGTAGTCTGCCCGTAGTTTTAGCAACGGCAGCGGAGGAAGTGAACGAAGCCGTTCAGTCCGTGTTGGTCACTCTTACAAATATTGAGTTAGCATTAGCTTCTGCATCACAGCGTCCAACTGGCACACTATGCAAGTCACAGTCAAATGGTTGCGACAGGGTAAAGTTCAAAACTTCAACAGAGTCCATGCCACCAGGAAGAAAACGTTTATCATCGGCCGAGAGCCTTCGCATGAAGTGAAGCGTAGAACAAGGGGCTGATGTTTGCCAGGCTAATAATGACCCAGTCAGTTTGGTTTGATGTCACCTAACCTGTTTGCATTACTAGACTACAATATAGTAGGCCACAGTTGAATAATGGGATTTCCTTTGATTTATATTAGTGTCAGAATGCAGATAAATTATCAACCATTTACTGCTGAGTAAAAAGTAACCATATAAGAAATTACTCAAGTGAGAGAATAAAAAGGATTTGGTAAAACATCATCGGATGGACAAAAATTTAAAGCTTTTTGGAACTTTAGGTATTTTAAAGACCAAAATGAAAATAGTTCTTGTAGGTAAGATGATTACAAAATAACAAAATCAGGCAAACATGAACATTTTTCCAAGTGAAACTTAAAGAAAAATTGCAGGCATGTTCTTCATTCTGTGAAGTTACTCAACATGGGCAGAGTATCCAGAAATGTTACTCTTAAGTAAGAGTAGCAATACTTCATGATAAAATGACTCAAGTGAAAGAAAAAAGTACAGCATTGTAGAAATAGAGTATTTCTAAAGTTGATAAAGTAATGATGCTACATTTGTCTGCTGTCTTATTTGAGCTCAGGCCTGGACGGATGCCTGGATTGACTGAGATTGAAAATCTGCAAACATTTTCAGTGTTGTACTTTTCATCTCTTGTTGAACACACCGTGCCCAAAGCGTCGCGTCCAGATCAAAGTTACGCTTCTGCACAACAAGCCTTAAAGCCACAGAATGAGATTAAGAGCAGCCTAGTTTTGTACAATGAGTCACATTTGGAAATTTGAGTGACTCATCCCATCTAACCTTAAAACACATGTACAAAACAGCAGCAACATGTTTAGAAACAACATTTTTAATAGCATAATGAGATGCAAATGTCTTATCTCACTTCTTAGGGTTCTACTTAAACTGTGCCTACAGCTTTAAGAAGAAAAAAAAAAACTACATTCATGTTCTGTTTCTGTCTTCCTCTGACATTTGGACTTCCCCTGATCAGGTCCAAACTGAAAATGCAGACTCTCTTTTTTTTCACTCTGTTTTTATAGAGACCCAAGCAAGAAAACAACCACAAACTACAGAAAGTAGAGAAAAAAACCCACTTCCTAACCTCTTTTTCTTCCCGGAAATCTACTTTTGTTTCTGACAAGAAATAAAAGAAGAAGAAAAAAATCCTGTTGGTCATGTCCTGATGTATAATTTTTTTTTTATTGACTGGTAACTTCTAACAGAGAAAGCGCAGGGTTTTGCTTTTTATTTTCAAATGAGGCATTTAAAGAAGGAATATTGTAGCTGTGCAAATCTTTCATCTGACTGAACTGTAGGTGGAGGCATGTCCTTTTCCTTACTGATAAATGTCACTGTTTTTGTATTCTTGGAAAAGTAGATTCCATAAAGGTGAACCTACCTTCATGTACAACTTTAGTGTTTTGCACTAAAGTCATGCAGTAGAAGAAGAAAGGTTGCGAGTTTGAGCACAAAATAGGCCAAGTGAGTGGCCTATTTTGGTGGCATTGCAAAAAATAGTGAACCAGTGCACCTCTTATGAAACGCGGTGGCTCTCAAAAGTGAACATACCTTTGATGAAACTCCAGGTCTAAAAAACTAGAGAATATTATAAATCACTCCCAAACTCTCCTCCCCTTATTAATAATAACTGTACGGTTTAGCAGTAAAACAGTGTGAAACTGTACAAGGTCTTCATATAGGACTTAGTTGAAGCACGTTTAGGGTGTTTTCACACCTGATAGTTTGATTAAAGCGGACTAAGCAGGACTGGTGTGAATGAACCCACTGGGGTGATTTCACACCCCCAGGGTGTGAAGTGAACTCTGGTGGCGATGCAAGCAGACCGGAGACCGCTCCAATAAGGAGGAAGCGGACTAAAGCGCAGGGCATTCTGGGTAAATACAACCAATACAAATGTGAGAGTCTAACGCTAGCAGGTAAAATGGCTCCTAGTCTTTTAGCAAAGACAAAGGAGAAATCTTACAACTGCTACAATCTGACACCGTTCCATTTTTGTTCACATTTTGCAAAGAAGGCTCCGTGTCTTTCATATTATTTTCATCAATGGTTCTTGGTGCAGCGCCACCACAGGCAAGGGGGGGAACAGGTTTGTCAAAGGGTTTGGTTCATTTGACAAAGTACTGAGCAAATGCGAACCACACCAGCTGAAAATGCAACAAATCTTGCTATTTTGGTCCCCAATCAAACTGAGCCTATTGGACTGTCAGGTGTGAAAACAGCCTTAGGTTTAGTTCCAGCCTTCAGTCTTCTGGGGTAAACGCCTCACATTGCTTACTGGCAACCTGATAATCCTAAAGTTAGGTCCAGTTGTCCTATAATTATCTTGCCATTTGCATCGTTTAACTTTTGCTCCGGTCCACAGAGAAGTATCAGTCAGGAGAAGGGTATAAAATAAGTCCACAAGGTTATACATACACTACAGTAGAGTTAGTTATCCAGTATTTATAGAAAATATAGAAACGGTACGATTCCTGAAACTGAATATTCCGGTGAGTTGTCTCAATATTTTGGGATTTTATAAAGAATAACAATTTCAGGATGTTTGAAAATTATGAAGTTTTTGACAATTTCTTTGGGAACAACATGGAGCTGTTGGACAGGGAACATATTAAACCTACCATGCATCAGTTCATACACGTTGGTGTATATGACTACCTATTAATGAACTGTAATTTCAATTAGTAAAAAAAATATATATATTTTTTAGAGGACAGGGCACCAAAACTGGATCCAGCCCAGAGCCCCACATCGTTGCAAATCCGGCCCTGGTCTCATCAAAAAAATCTGGCGTTTCACCAGAGCTGAGTTCACTTTTAAATCAGTCACATCTTATCTAGTTTCCTCAGCCAAGAATTTACAAAGCAAAGGTGACTGTGCTACCTCCGTCTCTGGTTGTAGATGATGATTTATGGCTTTCTTTCGGAGCCGAGTGAAAGCGGGCGGATGGAAGGAGAAGCTGGCTCGACAGCAGGATGTGACATGTGGGAGTGAGCGATGTGAACCCCGGCAGCAGGCACCGTGCCACGGCTCAGTGGAAGAAAGGTGTGGGCTTGTTGCTGGATTTAAAAAACGTTCCCTCATCGGTTCTCGTCCAATGAAAATTTGAATCCCCTGACTGTACCAGTGGGTTAAATGCTTGTTTACGTCGAAATAACACAAAAACAACAACACATGGTCATGTTATCACCTTGAGCAGTTGACCTTTGGATACTCTGTGATGTTTGACTGTCTTCTATGACTCCATCGCTACCCACCTCCTCAATTGTTGGCGTCATTTCTCTGTCTTGTTGCACTTTCTACACGTTTCCTGCATTTACCACACATTTCAAATATACAAAAACTTTCCCTTTTCTCCTTTAATTTTTCATTTCACCATAAAAATACAGTCAAAAGGTAAGAATGAAACGTTTGTGAGCGTTTACCTCGACTGAAACCTCACATGGTTGGACGTTTACCTCCATGTGTGGCTCAAATGGAGATGTTTTATCAGTACATCAAAATACTTTTTTATCATTTTATTTAACAACTTTAGGAGAGTCCCACAACAAAAGCTACTGGAAAACGCTTTCACGATTGCTTAATGTTGTCAAGCTATTATCGCAATACGACAGATTTATCTCACTTAGCCGAAAAAGACACCAATGAAACCCGCTTTGTTGTTTTCTCCACACACGCGACTTTATCGTCGTCTGCATCAGGATATCAAGACTGAGGTGACGAAACTTCTCGCCAGTCATTCAAGACTTGTAGTAAAGAAACGATGGCTTAAAATCAACACCTGTTCACCAAAATCAGTGAGAAAAGCAGCCTACCTTCGCAGCGCTGTTCAGTAGAGAGTTCTCAGCTTTTCTGATTTGCTTCCTACCTCCTGAACTCAAAGTGACTAATCTGTAGTTTTCGTGTTTCTCGTTCTCCCTCTCTAAAGTGACGACGGGGGGAAACGTACGTAAAGCTCTGGCAACAAAGCTGCGGCTGGACTGCGGCGTGTGGTTTCGTTGATAGTAACTGTGTGATCTGCAAAACGAAACGGCAGGGTGAAAACCCCAAGGTTTTTTGTTTTTCCGTTTCCTTTCTTACATCACTTTATCTCTAAGCTGAAGGAAGGAGAAGCTGCCTTTCTGGAAACTGATGCGTTTTGCTTACCCTATGACGATTTACGCAGTTTTCTTTTCTTTTCTTTTCTTTTTCTTTTGTCCCCAAACCAGGAATTAGATGACCAAAAAACCACTTCGTCCTATTGCGCCAAAACCTTCTAGAGAAAAATGAGAACTATTTTGTAATTGGCATGTTACCATAAAGTGAATTTAATTTCCAAACCTCAACTAATATGCTCAGTGGAAATGCAGCAATGGTGACATTTTCAGTTCTCAGAGACTGATTTCTTCATTGTTGTTGAATTTTAAAGAGTTTTTAAATCACTTGGTTTAAATATTCAGGAGAGGCAGAGAAAACAGTAAATCTGGTGACCTGAAGACGAGTGGCCTGTGATAATTACAGGCAGATTTTTAATAAGCACATCCTGGTTTATGCTGTGAATGTTACTTTAAACTTATGCGTCAACTGGGGTGTGAAAATTAGCTACGGTTAAAGAACCTTATTCTTTTAACATTTGCCTTAATGTTGTAAGCAGAATCTTCAAAAGTGAGCGGATTCTGCATGAGAAATAGGAATTATATGAAAGAATAAAAATTACTATTCTTTATTTATTTATTTATTTTTGTAAATTGTGACTCAATTTGACAAATCCTAACTTTTCTGGTAATTGTTGTTTTCTGGTAGCATGTGTTAGAGTGACATAAGCCTCTGGTTCCAGCAGGGGGAGCCCAAGAGCGCTTAAATTCCCACAGAATATAGACAAACCTCAAAGCAGAATGTCAACAAAATGCTTTAAGAATTTCAGCTTTAAATGAAAAGTGTAATAGTTTTTAAAAAATAATAATAATAATTTATGAAGAATTTAAAAGATCTGACAAATTTGCTTCTTTATTCATTTTAAATATAGCAGTGAATATGACTAAATTCAGAATTTAAATAAATAAATAATTAAGGCACACTATTTACATTAGAACATCTCAAAGACTTTAATGGACCGCAGAAGTTGCATCGTATTCCTCTGTCCCATAATTTATTTTAAGGTATCAACAAAGCAAATTTATAAAGTTGCAAAGCCTTCATATATACAACATAATAAAACGTAGCAGCGCTGCAGCCAACGTGTCACCCAGTCTAATGCTACGCTAATGAAACTGTTGAACTTTTGCTCCTCCACCTGGCCTGATGAACATGGAAGAGGCTGAAGCCACAGAGGATTATTGTTTTTAGCATTTTATCTCTATTTCCTGGGGGGTTTGGTTTGGTTTGGTTTGTTTTTTAACAGATGGAGACTCAATCAGTCCTGCTGGTATAATGGACCTGACCTTTGACTCAGCTCTTTTTGGAATCTTCTTTTTTTCCCTCCTTTTTGGTTTTGCTGAGGCAGGTTTTGTTTTTCTAGAGTGACTAACACAGGATTATGTTTTATCATGGGGTTAATGAGCCAAGCTGTTGACTTCTAGAATATTTATTTAGCTCTATATATCAGTGTTCAGATTATTCTTACACTGTATAAAAAAATGCATAACCTTTTTTTATCTCACAAAAATTAAATGAGACTAAAGTCTTCCTGTTGACATAGAGTTAAGGTTGATATAATTATGATCCATTTTCTTCAAACTCTTTGAATTCAGAGATGTACAAATATATTTAACATTTGGTTGAAGTACGACTTGGGTCAAATGTTGTTTTATCTAGACTGACTGGCTTCACTGGCTTTGAAACAGTATTTTTCCTCATCATGATATCATCAGTTTTAAGAAGTGCACCAGTCCCTCCTGGTGCAAAACTCCCATAAACATGATACTGGAATTTCCATAAGTCACAGAGATGACTGGTGAAGTTTCCCTCTTATTCTTCCAAGTATAATAATGTTAATAATGGCCAAACACCTCAGTTTTACATTTACCAGCCCACAATGCATTGCTCCAAAATGTAACATCTATGAGTGCACTTTAAAACTTTAATCTAGCTTTTAACGTGTAAGAAATCATTTTAAAACATTTTCAAAAGTGGACTGGCGACCGGTCCAAGGACCAAAACCAGGATAAGTATAAACTAACAGCAGAGAAAAATAAAAAGAAATAATTTGTGTAAAACACCTGGTTTCAGTTGTTCATCCAACAATAAAGCAGACCAAAAAAAAAAACATAGGATTGTATCTCCAGGAGAACTTGCAGGACACCAAATGTCAACCCATTCGCTAAACGCTGCTCAGGCATGACGTCATGACGACTTCCATAATATCGTTTGCTTGTTCTTTTGAAAATGTTAAAAATACCAAGTCAAACTTCTGACTGCGATGCATAAAACCAACCTAAAGGTTGCAGAGTTTGATACAAATCAGTGGTTGTAAGCAAAACTTGGATCACCTGATGCTTCTGTTTCTGAAATACCAAAATGTGTTCAACTTCAGCTTTCTGGTAAGCCACAGACCAATTCTGTCGAACTTTCACATCTGTATTTGCTGCATGTTGTCTTTTACTTAGCGACAGTTCCCTGTTGCCCCAGTTGCAACTCTTTTGTTTGCCTTTAACAAAACAAAGAAATACTGTGATGTTTTAAAAGATTAAAACAACCTTACACACCTTGACGAGACTCTAATAGTAAATATGTGTAATGAAACAGTCTGGATCCTTCACTGTTTGATTCAAACATTGCTGCCCCCATGTGGGTAGTGTTACAATTACACAATCAAAATAATGTCAATCTAAAAATGTATGATTTCCTGTGGGATTTATTGTCAAAATAATAAGTAAACACACGAAATGCTGTAGTTAAGCTAAGTGACAAAAAAAAACTGTCTTAAAATGCAAGGGGAACTCTTATTGCACACAGGAAATGGAATTCAAAGGAAAGCTCAGTGTCACATTTCTCAATAATCCTGTTTTTTCCTAACATCCCCTTTTGAGTAAATGTCATTCTTCCTGTTAGATTTCTCCAAGTGGACTTTGTAATCCCTAAACTTATGACTAGTCCTATTCATTTCACAAAAGTTGTGAATCATTATTTGTAACTCGATCCCTCCAACCACAGAGCAAAATATTTTGTGGTTCATACATGCTGAACGATTTTTAAAGGGGCAGTATTACGTAAAATAGACTTTTTCTAACTTTAAATCATGTTATAATCTTTTTCCCTCCTCAAAATCTCACCTGGAGAGTTGCCTTGATTCTTTGAGAAATTCTTTTCTTTCCCATGGCAGCCATTCAGCTGTGCAAAACGTCCAAGGGGACCTAGCCCCGCCTTTCAGACAAAGCTCCTCCCCAGAGCTGCAGTTTCCAAGCTTCCCAGCTTTCACCTTGCAGAGCAGCCCTCCTCTGCAACTCTCCCATAACCCTAGTGCTGAAGCACTGGAGACCAGTCTTGAGACCACTTTTTGATGGTCTCGAGCTTTTATTTCAAGACCGGTCAAGACCACAACTGTAAAATTATCACTAAATTACCAGCATTTTCAAGTTTATTTGTTAACATCTATGCAAAACATACCAATTAAAATCTAAGCAATAATGTGACTTACTAATTACGTGTTTCTGGCGTTATCTTGTTAGGGATGGCAAGAGACCTCCGCGGATTGAGGCACAGGAATGGAACCAAAGCAGAACAAAGAGTTTGAATTGATAATGATATTGGTTAAATTTATTTCAGCCATAAGAATTTAACATCTGGGGGGTTTTATGGGAATGTGGATCTTTCAGATCAATTTGAGAAGCAGTTTTGATAATATTTCACATTTTATTGTGTCATGTAGCGCAAGACGTCGGTCTTGGTCTTGACTGGGTCTCGGACCCTAAAAGCCTTGGTCTTGTCTCGGTCTCGATACACTCTGGTCTTGGTCTCGACCTGGTCTCGGAGTAAGTGGTCTTGACTACAACACTACATAACCCCCCCAGTCAGTTCCAACAGGTGCTGCTGGCTAGCAGGAGTTAGCTGCCTAGCAGCAATTAGCATCAGGTTAGCTCATTATACAGCTACTTTTTAGTGCAATGCTGGTGAAAATGTTTTTAAAAGGTTAATAGAGGAGTGCTGTTGTGATGACGTCCTGAATTCAGAAATGAGGATGAGTTTTTAAAGAAACAGCTGCTCAATAAAATTTTTTTTTTTTTAAAAACTTAAATTATGAGGTCAAATTGCTTTTAAGTCACATTTGATATATTCAGCATTTTTAGAACAACTGAAGTTGCTATTCTGAAGCTGGAAAACACTTAACATTGTCCCCATGAAATTCCATTTCAGTGTAAGTTTAACAAAACAGAAATAGGATCTTTAGGCATTTTTTACTAGCATAATCCTACAAATACTGTTTTAGCACCAACAAGCTGCTTGTCAAAAAGCATCAAGCAGGTCATAGACCCAACAATGCGTTATCTCTCTGGTCCTATTTCACGTCCTGAACTTTCTTCAAGTTGCTCAAAGACCTTTTGATCATTTTACTCACCTTCTGTGAGAATACATCGGTTTGTGTAGGACAAAGTGGACGAAACAGATGCCCAATACAAGTGTTAAATATAAAATCTAATGTAATGTACAGATAAATGTATTAGTCAGAAAGAGACACTCACCAGTTACAGAGGGAGCACCTGCTCCACAGAACATGAAGGCTCCCATGGCCCTGCTGGTGTCTGTAGCTCCATCAGTCTCAGACGGTACTGAAGTTCGAAAAGGAAGAGGAACACACACACACACACACGCTTGCTTATGACTCTTTAATGAAGTGGGGGGGGGGGTTTCTGAACCAGTGTGAAGTTTCTCATCTATGTTGACTCAGTTTCTAAGTAACTCGAGTTTTCTAATGTGGAAAACTATAACCTTAATGCTTTAGGAGCATGATGCAGGAAAAGAATGATTGAGGCAAATTTTAATGTTTGTTCCTCATTAAAGAAATGATCTAAACATATATTTTAAACTTATGACTACAGCGCTGGGCTGTAAGTAGCCTCCTCTCATGTGACTACAATAAAATCTGTGAAGGAAGTTACCTTTGAAAAGAGAGAACAGATGATAGTGTGTCACTAATTAAATCCAGAATATTTTTGCCAAAAGTCCACAGAAATTCATAGAATATTTCTTCATTGTAGTGAATATGATTACCTTAACTCCAATTGTTCAAAGACTTTCTACTGCTTCCTTCCACTTCCAGTATTCCAATACATTTCCTGTGGATTCTCATCTCCCTCCAGTGAATAAACAATTGAAGTGGATTTCTCCAGTAGAATTTCAAGCGGGTCAATCAGCGAACAGAAGGACAAGTTGTGAGCGATGATGTTGATTTTCTGTGCAGTTTTACAACTGTAGTCTGTCTGTAGCTTCATGGCCATGGCAGCGGAGGAAGTGGATGAAGTCATACAGTCCATGTTGGCCACACTTCTCAATATCGGCTCAATATTAACGGCTCTGCACTTCTCTCTTCATAGCAATGGATGCTGTTAATTTCCTGTAAGCTTCATAGCAGCAGGGACAGTTGCTCGAGCTTCTGTGTTATTCTGATTTCAATGAAATTTGCTAAAAATAGCATATTGAGTTTATTTTTATTGGTTGTGTTTTCTGACAAGATGATGTGTCCCTGACTCATCCTGCAGGATGAGCTGCGAATGATGACTCAAAAAACGAGTCCAAGAGTCAAAAAGAACAAAAGAGCCAAATAAGGAAGCCCAGATGCATCAATACAAAATGCTGTATGTTTTGTATTTGGTAAGTCTTGTCTTTCCATTATGCTTAAGGCGCTAAACATCACACCAGCTTTATTTTGGATTTAAAGTTGGTTCCGGACCGATCCATAGGAAATTATCTAATGACCTGGCTCAGATAAACAAAACGTTCATTTCTCTTCTCCTGTAGCCAGAGAGATTCGTTTTCTGGGGTTCATGTTTGCCATGAAACCAAAGCAGAAATACTTTTCTATCGCTTGTTTATATTTTTTATTGTAAGTCACGTCTTTCACCAGTTCACCAGTAATTATACAATATCACATATTTTCCTAACATTGCTCAGCCCTAGAATTAAATGTGATAAAGTATTCTATATATATTGATAGCACACAATATTGGCAGCATGGAAGTCCCATATTTTGCTTGAGTTATTTTCTTCTTTATTCATCTCTAAACAAAGGAATTTCAATTTGTGTGTGCAAATTGTAACATCTAACCTGAAAGCTACCCAAAACCCTAAATACATAGAAATACATAACTACGCATAAGAACAGGTTAAAAGTTATTTTTAGCATAGCTGTAACTGGTTTAAAGGAAAGTTCTGGATTTGTAGTTTAAATGTCGGTTTGATGCTGTTTATTTTCTTCTTTATGTGCAATGAGTATATTTCTGCTCCATGATCAGAATGTGATCATGTGCTAAAAACAGCATTTAGAAAGTGCAGGTCATAGGTCAGAAGTCCATCGACTCAGCTCATCGTTTTAGCAAACGATGCAAACTAAACTCTGGATCAGTGCTGTGTGTTTTCTACGGGGACAAAGGTTGCAGTGGTTAACATTCAAACACACATTCAGTGTTGAACACACAGAGGAGGTGGCTTAAAGCAAACCCATACTTTATTTAAAAAATCACAGTTCCAACTGTAGACATACTGAGTAAAAACTTTTCATGTTCATATGTTGCTTTGTCTTTACTAGTATACACATTGGATGAAAAGTATCTGTCCCACTTTTGGATATAAGTTACAATAAAACATGTGATATCGTTGCACAAGTTGGACAAAAACAGGATGTAGTTATCTGAGCTGAATCATCCAGGTGCAAATACTTCTGCGTACTCATGGATTAAATAAAGGTGGCGTAGTGTCAGTTTAAGAGCCAAGGAAAAACCTTCTTTGCAACTTTAAACTAGAAATTGAAGGCTGCTTCTTTCCATGCCAGATCCGCGGCTGGCTGTAACTTTGTAACTTGAGGTGCTGAAACGAGGTTTTCGTCATCTAATCCCGTGCTACGTCTTCTCAGCCGATCAAAAGTGCTTCCCCCGGCCTTCGGATATGACGTGCTCGGGAACGGCACGGGTGTACCACTCCGACCACGCGCCGTCGTACAAGGACACTTCGGGGTGTCCGCACTCGTGGGCCGCCAGCGCCAGGACGCACGCCGTCACGCCGGAGCCGCACGACACACACACGGGGCGGCTGAGGTCCACTTCAGCTCGGACGAAGAGCTCCCGGAGTTTCTCCTTGGGCAGGAAGTGTCCGGACTCGGACATGCAGGACTGAAAGGGAATGCTGGCGGAACCAGGGATGTGGCCGGGTTCAGTGTCTGTGAAACGGGAAGGAGAGAGATAATTATAGAATGGAATTGTTTATTAATTTGAGATGGTTCCTAAGAGCTAAAAGTAAGAGGCGTTCTATGACATCTAAGAAGACAGAAAACGCAGTATTGTGTTTTGGGTAAACCGTTAACTTCCCTGTTTTAACTTTCCATGAGGGTATCTATTTTCACAAACACTCATAAGACTACTTAGAGACAAAAAAAAAAAAAAAGAACTGAAACATCTGAACTGCAAGAGCAACAACATTTTTTGCAATTCCGCGATTGCAGAGTTCACACAAAATCAACAGATCCCTGCATTGTTTTGTGCTAATACATAATTGTGGAATTTTTTTCCACAAAGATAGTCAATAACATTGGGCTTAAGTGTCTGCTAACTCCCACCTGCAGGTGGCAGTATCTCTAACTTCTACAACACTACTGCCAGTGTTGACTTTTCTTTTACAACAAGAAAGGTCAAGTTATAGTCCGCGGTTGATATGTGAAGTGACAAAAATTGAGCAGTTTTAACTATTTAAGGAATAAAGATGTTGAATCTAACAGATTATTTTTTTTCTCATATTTTTTTTTCTTCTACCCGTAGATTTTGGAAGGTATTTAATGAGGAGAAAATATTGCAAAAGTTCCTTGCAAATGTTTCAAAAGTAGCACCACCAAATCAGTGATTTTTCTGTATAATCATTGTGGAATCATGATCTAAAAGGCTTGAAAAAAAAAACCACGAGTGAAATCTAGGACTTTTAGAATAATGTCCGATGTAAAGAAGAATGAGAAACTGAATTATCAGAGATGTAAACCAAATACAACATTACAGGAAGAAGAATCTCAAAGTGGGGCAAACTTTCTACAAACCAGCGGCTAGTAGAAGCGCCTCACTGAAAGTACTTTTAAGAGAAGATTAACTTCTCTTAAAAGTTAAGAGAAATTGCTTGCATTTCTATCTAGGGCTGGTGTAAACAAGTATTTTAGTAATCGAGTAATCGATTGATTATTCTTATGATTAATCGAGTAATCGAATCAATAAAAGATAAGATAAAACATTGGTAAATCTAACATAATAGCAGTGTTACTATCGCATATCAACATCAGCCCAATTTTTCACATTTGAGCTTCTCTAACAAAAACTTTCCTATAGTTTAGAAAATCAACCTGTAACAATAATAGCTCACTTTCCAAGTTAACCTGAAGAAAAATTATACAAAAATCTGAAATTATATTCAATTTAATAATAAAGAGGCACCCTCACAAATACGCTTATAAAAAATGTATGCAAGTAAAAACCTGGCCGGAACACGGTGCATTAAATAATAAAACATAATTTAATGAAGCTTCGACGCAGATACATTTTCCTTGAGGAATTTTAATAATCGAGGTACTCGAATCGAGGAATCGTTTCAGCCCTATTTCTATCAGATTATTTCCCAAAAATATCTAAAAGACGATTATACATCAGTATATGGTCATTTTTTACGAATTTATGCATGTTTTTTTCACATGACTATTACTGTCAAACATCACACATTCGTCTTCCTCTTTGCTTTCTTTTCTACCACTGTTGATGAACTTCAGCACCTCAGACACTATAATCTACACCAGGTGTGGACATCAAGTGCTTAGACTCCATCCAATTAGCCAATTATGTGATTAACATGCAGAGTTGATATATAACAGCCTTTAAAATACTGCAGCCCTTTGTGATTTTCATATCGAACACAATGATGTTACAATTATAAGTGTGACTGTGCAGCTCAATTGTTAAGGTTTAATTGTGAACAGGCAATCGAATAATAATTACCAGTAATTTTAATGAATTCACTAGACGGTTAATACATTAAGTAAACGTGCAGCAGTCCTCTGAGTTCATTCTTGTCCATTTCTAAAAACTGTGGAAACCCCCTCTAATTTTTAAAGTATCATGGTAGATAAAGTGATGTAAGTTTTGACATTTCAGCAAAAGTTAACTAGAAAGAGGACAGATCTGACTCAGTCACTTCCTCTTTTTTTACTTATAGTATCTTCCACTTTTCCAATGACATTTAATAAGTGAAGTGACTCAAGCCTTTCCTAATTCATACGAGGTCACACTGGATATGCAGAAGGCCCTTGGTCAATACGCCACGATACCAATCTGCAACCCAGTTCTGCACCTCCATGTTGCAAGTTAGTGTTTTATTTCTTTCATTCCTTTATCTCAAAGAAATGCACTGGTCTAATATTTTTTATGTTGATTCCGATACCTGTTGGGCTCCACTGTTCACACGTCTGTTATTGTCAAACATCACACGGATGCATACAGCGCATTGTCAAACAATGTTTGACGTCGTTTTTTAGGGGTTTCCTAATTTTGACCTTACAAAACATTCCATCTGATGGTGTAATTTAAGGTCTTTTTGCAGTAGAAATCATTTTAAGTGATGTATCCTAAAACCAAAACTTTATCCAGCTCCTGGTGAACCTGTGTGAAACAAAAACCTTTAGAGTGGTCACTCAACTTCCAGCCAGAGGACTGAAAACCAACACATCTCCCTAAACACAGGTAGCGTCAACATGGTCAACGCCATCTTCTTACTAAGATTAGTAATTATCATAATTAGCACAAATTTACATAAGTAAGCCATCAGTTTAAGAAAATCCATTGATATTGTGACTGTAGACGTCGAATCTGTCTGACTCAGCATATTTGTTAACTGGAAACGTCTGACAAGCCAAACGTAAGCCTACTCAAATTTTACTATTTCAAAAGGTAACAAAATACTTTTATGCTCTTATGATGGCTAATTCTTCCAAAGCTCTTTCATTCATATTTAGAAATCACTTTATTTTGATTGTGTGTGGATACACCGACACGAAGCAACGCAGAGTTGTGAAATGATGCAGTTTAAAATGATTTCTGAATGTTTTCCAGAACAAACATTTGAAAAGCACAGAGAGAATTTATGCTTGACCCCTGCGAGTCAAAAGAACCACCTTCTGCAACAACTACACGTCTTATGGGTTGTGCCTCTGTCACACTGTACGTCATTGATTTTTTTGCGTAAAAGTAATAATCAGGGAGGAGATTGACCTTTTCATAGATTATCCACTTCATATTATACCGTCACGACATGGTGACAGCCTAAATAAACGTGTAAAACAGGTTTTTTTTAATAAAAGTTACATACTGCATCTTTAACTCTGGTCATTTTAACATTGTGGTGAAGAAAGGCATCTCCACAGCATGCTGCTGCCTCCACCTTGCCTTACTTCACCATATCAAATGTTCAAGCTAGTATGCAGTGCTACTTTTGTGCCTTGCAGAAAGTTGAACAAATGTCCAAACCTTTAGTTCACATTATGAGATTTTTACCCTCCTCACCCCCAAAAGAAAGAAAGAGAAAAAAAAGAGAAAAAAAACTTGTTCTGCACTTTTCTGTTTAGGAAAAGTACACAAAACAAAACAAGTGTCTGATTTGTAGCATTGGCTGGTTATTGGGAGGAAGTGGAATTCTGTACCTGTAAAACTTAATGAAGAGTTGCTTGGAGATGACTTTCAGTCTTGAGGTGCCAAGGAGACTGTGAAGGTCACAGTCACCTTGGCACTTTGCAGCTCAGAGCTGAAAGTCATTTGGGGGATCATCATATACTCACTGTCTCTGGGTTCAGGGTCCACTCCTCGGAATCTTCCCGCGGACCTGGCATCCACTACCTGGAGCTCTTTGGTGTCCAGGTTATTCAGCAGGTCGTCATAGGTTTTAATCCAGGAGCGCTTTATGGACGCCTTGAACTCGGTGGGAGAGGGTCTGACGCACTTGTCGCTAACCGGTCGACCCTCCACTTCCCAGTTCCTGAACCCCCCGTTCAGCAGAGACACCGCGTTGTGCCCGAACACCCGGAACATCCACCAAACGCGGGGCGCCGAGAACGCACCGAAGTCGCTGCGGTCGTATATCACGACGTGCGTGTCGTTTTCTATTCCCAAATTCCCAACGTAATCTGCGAAAACTTTCTCCGACGGCAGCATGTGGTCCAGCGGGGAGGTTTTATCGGAGCACTGGTCTATGTCGAAGAACGCGGCGCCGGGGATGTGCCTCTCCTTGAACTCCCTTTTGGCGTTTCTCCCCATTTTGGGCAAGTACCACGAGCTGTCCAAGACGCGCATTTTCCCCCGAGTCGTTATTGCGTCCGCGAGCCATTTGGTGCTGACCAGAGCTCGAGCTTGAAGCGCCATGGTCGGGCCCGCAGAGGAGAGTGAGCCGCTGGTAGTCGGACCTCCGCCGAGGGTTGAACACGGCAGAAGGTGTAAAGGTAAAAGCTGCCGAGAGAAGAGCGCGTGTCAACCTTCCAAAGTCCTTATTTACCCTGGAGCAGTTTCTATCTAAACACATAAAACATTGAGTTTTAAGAAAAGCTTCTTAGCACAATTTTACCTAAACACGTTTTTAAAGTTCGGAAATTATCTTCCCACAATGCTTGCCTTGTTTATATTTATTGTGTATTATTTATTATTACTTAATAATATTAATTTATTATTATTTAATAATAAATAAGACATCTTGACAAGACCAGCATAAAAGAGATAATATATTATTATTAGTAGTAATAGTAGTAGTAGTGGCCGCATTACTTTGTGCTAGCATGGTTGCGATTGTTATTCTTGGGTAGGAACTAGTTGCGTATCAGCTGTTGCGCGGGGAGCTGCTTTCAGTGAGCACACACGAGGAAGCTGTCGGACTCACATGTTTGTTTGGTGTTTCTGAAGCAGGTTACTTTAGATGTAGTTTGAATACAGTGCAACAAGTCAGACATTGTTAAGCGGAGATGTCAGCGTCATTGATCAGGAGAGGCCTGGAGCTGCTGAACGATGATATTAAAGGTCAGTTTAACCTGTTAGCTTGTTCCGATGCTAACATTAGCGGTGGAGCTAATTTGAGGCTAAGAGCTGATTTTTAATTTGCTCTTGGTGAAATTAAGTTTTGAATAATGTTTTAAAGTTATTTGAATGCTTTTTTTTAATGACAAAGTAATTTAAATAACCTTTTTGAAAGTGTTTTAAATTGTTGGGCAGTCAGTGGTGTAATTGACAAAAGCACAATGCTTTCAAAAAGTATCCAATATTTTGTTGTGGCTGTCGTCACTAAATAAAACCAACAAACAAGGAACTAAATCATCTTAGTAACATTGAGAACATGTTCCAGCCTAATCTGGCATTTCTGTGGCTTCTTCCAGACAGCAGTCGAGTGAAGAAGAAGAAGCAGCAGCAGCAGCAGACCCCCAGTTCGGCCACAGTGATGGATCTGGTCAGTACCAAGCGGCAGGGGGTCACCAAACAGGTCAAGAGGCTGCAGGGCCGCCTCGGGCCTGGGAAAAGCAAGGCCACAGTCAAAGACAAGCGGATCCGATCAGCAGTAGGTCAGAACGTGCTTTCATACTTCCGTTGATATTAACCATTTGTGTCCAGAATCAGGATCAGTTGTAGTAGGTTACACAGCTGGTCAGATGTGTCTCAAACACTGTGGAGAAAAGACTTGTCTTGGCTACTTGCAGTATATTCTATAGCCATCATATCTTTATGGTACTATGTAAAAAGAAGAGGTTTAATTTATTAATTTTTTTGTATTCTTGCAGAGGATTTTAGGAAAAACCAACCAAAGAGCCTGCTGAGCGCCAATCTGAAGTACTTTTTGGAAACAACAGGCAAAGCAGAAGCCTGTGATACAAAGAAGGTAATGACGAGTTATTTCTCACTTATCAATGTGCTAGCTCTTTAATTCATCACTAAAAAAATACACATAAACAAAAATTAACCAAATGATGCTGAAATATCAGATTAAATTATCACAGGGATCATTCATGTCCTGAAAATCATGTTTATGGCCAAAATAAGTCAGACACTGATTCCTTTATTATTTCTTCAGCTTAGTTTATTTATTGAAAAATCAAAAACAAATGTCATTTTAAAGCACTTTATAAGAAAACTGAATAAATGTACAATAAATCAAAGCCATACTGTTAGAGTTTTCAGTATTCTTTCACATAAATAAAGAAACCTTGATACTTGATGACCGCACACACGATTGATTCTTTTTTCCTCCTTTTGGTGTGACTCAGATTTTGAGGCACAGTCGAGGGAGGCAGTCAAGAAATCACCCGGACAAACCTGTGGAAAAGCCCAGGGAGGCTCAGTCGTCGTTCACAGAGAAGGAGTTCCAGCAGTTCCAGAGGGAATACTTTGGCAGGACTGTGGAGGAAAAGAAATGACACCAACTCTGAGGAGAAACATTAAAAAAAGGACGCAAACCACAGAGAAAGCAGCCGGACTCTGTTGTGTGGATCAAAGTGGATTTTTCAGTGAGACTGTACTAGAATTTAGTTCCACTGCACTCCACAGAAATACTTTACCACCGAAACAGTAATACATCCTCCCTATTTAGAGGTGGGGTCTACAAGTTTATTAGATCATATTTCAAAACTTACTGTGGAAAACAGTAGTGGATGATTTGTGCACATTATGCTTTTCTAATTAAAAAATGATGAAGAAAAGTAAACATGCTTGAGTTCAAATACTTGACACAGTACTACAGTGTGAAGTACTGATCTACTTCTACTGTAACCTCCCCTCTTCGTGTTGTACTTTAACTTTCTGCCCAAAGATACAAATCCTGCTGCAGCTGAGGTCATATTGGGATTTAAAAAAGGTGGAATTTTTGTTCCTGTGTTTCCCTTTTGTTTTAAACCCGATTCTTGATATATGTAAAAAAAAAAAAAAAAAACTTAATATCTATTTTCGAGTGAGAAAAACTGAGTCGTTGCTGTCATGTCTAGGGTCTATCAGCATATTTTCCTGGACATCAAATTGTCCCCAAAATTCTTGCGATAAATTATAATAAACCATATTTATACCTTTGTATTGTGCATCTGATTAAAGTTGCAGACTCAAAGCGGAACAACAAAACTGAACTAGGGCTGAAACGATTCCTCGACTGATTCGAGTACCTCGATTATTCCTCGAGGAAAATTTATCTTCCTCGAAGCTTCGTTGAGTGATATTTTATTATTTAGCACACCGTGTTCCGGCCGGGTTACTGCATTGCACAGAGCTCTCACTTCCGCCTGAGTTATTAACGAAAGCGAAGTGTTAGCAGCATAACGTCCAGTTTTCAAGTTCGGCCTGGGAGGATTTTATTGATTGATGACAATGTCCGGATCTTTGTCGTTTTTTGGGGGACCAATAAGCATCCTTACGGCAGCTGCTGCCTGCTGGCGGTTCAGAGCGGGGAAGAGAACTGCAGGTGTATTTATGCAGGTGAGCGGATAGACTGAAAACTGCGGGCTTTTTTGATCCGATTACTCGATTAATCGTAAGAATAATCGATAGATTACTCAATTACTAAAATTTTCATTTACAACAACCCTAAACTGAACATATGAACTGTTTAAGCAAAAGCCTGTACTGTACTGTTTATACAACAGGTTGTATAAACAGTATAACTCACTACATACCAGAGTAATTACCACCTTTGTATCGGGAGATGCTAACAAAATCAATCCTACCACAGCATCATAAGGAATATAATAAGACGGATGGTCATCCGAACAGATACAGAATCAGATTAGTCAAATGTTTGATGAGACAAAGAAAAATTCATAATGACTTTAAGAAGCTTTTATTTGTTTTCCCTCACAAAGCCTGGAGAAAATGTTTGTTTCGGACTCCATACCGTTGATTCAGGCTCACTGGAAGCTTAGCTGCTACATTTCTAACATTCCAGAAAACGTGAATCTGTGAGTGCTGTAAAGAAATGCATTTTCTTATGCTACCTTTCTAAAATAAAATCCAGAAAAACAACTCAGAGATGTAAAAAAAAAAAACAAAAAAACATGAAATGGATGTTCAGACGGGTCTTTTCCAGTTCCACAGATTCTCAGCTTGTGGTTCAGATCACTACAGGATTATATGAGGCTGTGTGGATACGTTCCTTCACTCAGAGCCAAGAGGGGCGTTTTGTTTCTTTGTCACGCCCTTTAATCCGTTAAAATGTTACATTCTTATACGTCAAAATGTTCCCACATCAGTTTTAACTCAGAACAAGATCCTGCAGGTGGCAACATGGCGCAGGTGAGAGAATTTTATTTTTTCAAGAATTTGAACGAGAGTAAAAGTCAAAAGAGAAAAAAATACCTACTGGAGCTTTTAAAGCTATGAAGGTGTCAATTTTGTCATGAATACATAACAGTGTCATATTGTTACATGATAAAAAATGTAATCTAGATCCACTTTGATCCAGCTTTAAATTTTGTATAAATCTTGTCATATACACATGATCTCAGAAACCGTTTGGCTAAAAGTTATTCTTTTGCTTTAAAGCTGTACTTTTAAAGGTTTCTTACGTAAATCAGAATGATATTTATATGTTTGAATACTACACCATGTCCTACTCAGAAAATAAAAAAAACTTTTGCACAAAAATATCTAACAAAAAATATGATGGTGAAAATAAATATGTCCCATACCGAAACGTTCAAAACTGCACTTATTACGCATGTTTTCAGAGTTAAGAAGGCTTTTAATGTCACCTTTCCTCACACATTGTAAGGACATCCAACTTTTTCATAAATATGAAGTGTTTGTTATAATACTTCATATAATAAATAATAATTCTGAACTCATTTTTAAACCCACCAGCTTTTCACACTGAACTGCTCCAGGCATTTGTTACTGTAAACAAAATAATAATAAATTGGTAGCTATGTTTATCTTATGAAACGTTCTAAGAAGTGTTTGAAACTGAAAGTGAAAGTATTAAATCTTGGATGTACCAGCTAAACATTGAATCTTGTTGGACAAGCCGTGCAGGATTGTTTCTGTTGTCCGTTGGTCTTTAAACGTTCCACACTCTTGGATATGTTTTGTGAAAGGCTCCGGACTTGTTTTTAACTCCATAATCTACTCACAAAAATGTGCAAAGCAAGTTGAGAAACAGCTTTTCAAGCACTTATGTAACTGCATTTAATTACTTCAACTGAATAAATAAATTGGCCCTTGTAAATAAATAATTTATTTGTAAAACTTGGAACTTTGTGAAAGCCCAAAGTTAGTGTCATGGGTTACACACCAGACAATTAAAGGCTCCAATTAACGGTGCGTTCTTCTGCGGCATATTCCATGGAGGCCTAATCTAGTCAGGTTTTTCAGCACAGCTCTAAGAGGAAAAGAATTAACACAAACACTTACATAGAATTTCCTTTTTGTCATAAAGTCTTCATATCTTCACTCGATCATAACATTATGACTGAAAAGGTGGAAAACCTGGAAGAATTTCCTTGTATTGTTCTAAACTGGTTTAGCTCTACTGTTAACATTTGTCAGTTCTAAATTTGAATGAACAAAGACAAGGTGGGGTTCCTCAGGGCTCCATTATTGGGACACATTTGTTTAAGGCTCGTTTAAAACAGGATTTTTGTTGATTGTAGCTTACCTGCCACGCCTTGCCATTTGCAGCCTCCTGTTCCTCTTCCTAGGAAGAAACACCTTCAAACACGATCCGTTGATGATGAAGAGTGGCTGAGATGTGATCCCACTCCTCCTCAGTTTCAGGTTTGAAAGAGAAGAAATCTTTAAATTCATACTCCGATGCAGCAGTGTGGATCATTACCACGAATGTTGATGATTGATACATTGCTAAAAGTCTTTAACCGACAAGGTGATTTTTGTTTTTGTGTGTCGTCAACTCAGAACGGTTCGAAGGACTCCACTCCTCCACCGGTGCCCTTGCGCACGAATGTCAGAAGACAATATTCTGAACAATATGAAAGCATCAGAGAGCAAGTCCAGGTATACAGATTTTTTTTTCTTTTTTTGAGAAATATTTCTATTATTTGAGTAGTGTGGAGAATACCTTTTTTTTTCTTCAAAGGAGCTCTTTAAGCCCCGACCTCCTCCCCTGCCAGCCAAGCCGCCACCAAAACTTCTTACACAGGAACCTGTTTACATGGAAACTATCCAGGTAATTACAAAAAATCTCTTATAGTATAAATATTGATATTGGATGTGATTGAAAACTTCCGAGTGGCGGTATAATGTAGTTTTTGTCTCCTACAAGGATGAAACGTCTTCTGATGAGGAGATGAAACGTGAGTAGGAAGCCTCAGTTATTTCTGCTACAGTATATGAGAAAATACTCTTATTTGCTGAAACCGTGATCTTATTGACTGCAGCATGGAAAGAAACGCTTGAAGAGCTCCAGCGTAGAGGTTTCTCAGAGATAAGGCAAGTATATAATACTTGTTTTAAGTGGACACAATTATGCTAAAGCTGGTGACGTAAGAAGTCTTGGTGCATTGTGGGATTTTTGGAAGGAAATCTGTGGAGTTTTAAATGACCAACAATAGTGGCTAACCCAAAGCCACAAATTAACTATGCAACCCCTTCAAAAAATCTAATTTAATAGGGATGTGCGTATTTATTTACAAAATAGCCAAGTAAATCTGACCTTTAGTATCTCTGGAAAAATGTATTTAGTGGAAGCTAAGTGCGCTAATTGCTTTCAAACTTAGCAGATAAGTGCTAAATAACAAATTAGCTGTGCTATTAGCATGCTAGCTAAGAGCGCAGGTTAATATTCCACCTGCATCACACAAGTCATGTTAATATTTCAAAATTAATCTTGAAATATTTGAAAATGTAAAAGTGACGATTCTTGGAAAGAAATGAATATCTGACAAAAAAATTCTTTTAAAATCTTAGGATGATCAATGCAAAAGCTGAAAAGCTCTATAAGGCCATTCAGACGTATATCCAGCTGATTTCTAAACATGGCGACGATCTCAAGTCACACATCACAGAGCTGAACAACATTTCTGACAACTTGGACAAGGTGAGGGAATCTTCATGGTGATAGAGAGGTTTGAAAATCCAACATATGCACACAAAAAAACAAAAAAAAACTTTACATAAATATTTTTTTTCTTTTAACGAAAAAATCATTAGAATTTGATTGCGCTGCCTGAAAGTTTAAAACTTGATCTGGATTCCTTTAAGTTTGCAAAAAACACAAAGATCGCTGGCATCACTGGAGGAGCGTCAACAGCAGCAGGAGGAGTGGCAGCTGCCGCCGGGGTGATCCTGGCCCCTTTCACAGCGGGAGCCTCACTGGCCCTCACTGTTGTTGGGGCAGGAGTGGCTGCAGCCGGCGGTGTCACCGGGGCGTCAGCAGCCATCGCAAACAAGGTAACCTGGAGACTAAACCTTACGCAACGACAGAGTTTCTGATTAGTGTGTGTTGAAATAGTTTTCAGCTTAATCGTTGTTTATTTTTGCAATGATTGTTTGTGCAACAATGGATAAAAAAAACCACTGACTGTTCAAAATCCTTTATACAGAATTATTTGTGTATTTCATGTGCACTTGAGTAAAATCTCATCTCGCTCTGATTTATAACGACAGCTGGGTTTCCTTCAACCATAAAATTGCGCAAATGGAAATTAAGAAAATACATTCGCTTAAAGGAAACGTACTGATTTTGACAAAACTCACATTTTTCGAAAAAAAAAACAAGTTTTTGAAATATTTTTTTTAGTCGTACCCAAATAGATATATTTGGCAGAACTTTAATGGAAACATATTTTTCGCGTCACACAAGTCACGTGATCAAAAGCCGGATGTTACTACTGGCCGAAACGTGGAAGAAGACAACAGGAAGTAGCAGTGGTTTGTTTTTGTTTTTTCAGACAATGAGCAGCATCACACATCTCCTAAAAAGTACTGTCTTTCCAGCGTGTTCAATCCATAGCTTTTCTGTAAAGTTGCCTTATTTTATAGAACTACGCATACGTAGCCGCTCCCAAATATAAGAGATGCCTGAATAAGACGCCAACATCTCCTCTGATTGGCTGATAGTTGATGAACTATGGCTCAATTATCTTATGTAACTGTTTACATTCATCTCCGTCGTGATTTTGAATAACTTATCACGTCAACAAACTTATTCACGTGTGATTTTAATTTAATTTCTTATTAAACAGAAACACCACAATTGTGAAATTGTGATTTTTTTCGACATTAGCAGGAGATTTGCACACATTTGTGATGGAAACCAGCTACTGCTCATCATTTTAACAGAACCCTAAAAGACAGAAATTTAATTAAGTACTTTATACTTTACCCAAGACATATTATTTGACACCATTACGTCAAATAAAGAATATTAACACAGACGTCACACAACCAGCCATCATTGCTTTAGTTGAAACCTTTTCTATAACTACTTCTAAAATCTGTTTTTCCAGGCGAATTTAAATCAAGACAAGAAGAAAATTGACAAAACATTAAACGACTTTAGCGTCCAGTATGAAGAGATCCTGACCTGCCTGAAGTTCATCAATGAAGGCATGGACCTCCTGAAGCAGCACGGCGTGACTCTTCTCAACGAAACCATGATGGAGTCGAAGGCGGCGGCCTGCGCGGTGCAGCTTACCACCGGGGAGGCGAGCGCCATGGCCTCGGAGAAGAGCAGCAACGCTTGGGGGATGCTGAGAGGCTTCGCCATCGGCATGGACTTCTACTTCACCAAAGACAAGGACGGACAGAAGCTGAAGAAAGGCCTCGAGTCGAAGCTCGCTCAAAAGCTCCGCAAACTAGTGGGAGACCTTGACACTGGTCTGAATGAGCTCATAAAAATAAATGATGTGTTCCATAGGCACATTGATTAACAGTGTTTTGTTTTTTTTTTCTTTTCTATTCGAATACCAGTGCAGGTTGAGGTTTAACATTGGGATGAAAATAATGTTGAACCAGCTTTGAATTTTCAGACAAGATAGATATGATTATTAATTCTATGAAACTGAGCTTTTATTTGCATTCCTTTGAGTTATTTTGTAATTTTTCCTGTGCTTTTACGAATTGTCTTTTTAATAAAGTACGACAAAGATCGACAATCCCACTGGACTGAGTCCTGCTTAATTTCTTGGTGTGAATGATGCCTGTTGTAGTGACCATGACCTTTGATTTTTCAGTCTCAAAAACTGGGTGTAGGACCTATAATATACTTTTTATTAACTTTCCATGAATCATCGCAATGCGCAAATTGAAATTGGAAATATAAATTTGCTCAATGGAAACACGCCAATTTTGAAAAATTTCTCGTTTTTCAGTAAGAAGAGTTTGCGCTGGGATGATGTGGTGTTTTTTATTGTTTTTCTATTGAAATCCGCTAAACTGCAAACGAAACCCTTTATTTTGCGTCACACGAGTCACGTGACCAACAGCTACTGGTGGAAACCATGAAGTAGATGACAGGAAATAGTAAGGGGTTCGGGGTTTGTAGTTTTGTTTTGTTTTTTCTAAGGGGTTCGGGGTTTGGGACAATGTGCAGGTGTCTCCACCACGGCTCTCACAGCATCACACAATTCATAAAAAGTTGTCATTGCAACCTTCATGTGTGATTTTAATTTCATTTCTTATTGAACGGAAACACCTTAACTGCGAAATTGTGTTTTTTCTTCATTAGAGAGGAGGGAGGAGCAGTCAGACAGAAATGTAGTTTTTATCTTCTGATCCAACGGTACAGGATTGTGTGAGGCTTTTCTTGCACATTCAGGCATTTTGCTCTTCTAGTCACACCCTTTAATCTCTTCCAATTCATCATGCTGGTACGTCAAATGCACACTGTGCATACTAGTTAAGCTACATTCAGTTTAAAAGAGGATCAGCCAGACACTGCAGCCTTCATCATGGAACAGGTGAAAAACGATTTATTTTATTTTTTAACTGCTTAATCTGTAACACAGAATGATAGTCATAAAATGTTTTACCTAATAAAGCACAGATTCAGTTTTCATCATGAATGCATGATAGTGCCATAATCATACAAACTTCAAATGAATTCTAGCAGACGGATTGGATTCGGTTTTAAGTTTTGTGAATGAGGAGGGAAACTAAAATGCAGATTTTATTAGTTCTTTTTCATTTCCATACTACCTCAGGAACCATTTGGCTCAAAAATATTATTTTGCTTTAAAACTATCCTTTTAGAGAGTTCTTGAACTTCTTGCACAAATCAGCTCGTGGTGTTAAAATGTCATTACAACACGAAATTATCCAATACTTTGCATCGAACAGAAAAAATTTTCACAAAATTCAATTTAACAAAAAATGTGATGTTCAAAGCAATACTTTCTTCTCATGTTTTTCTGAGGCCAAGAAGACTTTTCATGTAATTCTGTCACCACTCCAATTTTTAATATATATATTGCATGAATTATTTATGATTAGCTATTAAAATATACAAACTCAGTTAATAAAATAAATAAGAGCCACCATCTGAACTTTATAAGATCACCATCTTTTCACATCGAGACATTTCTGATTTGCTTCTGTGAATATAAAAAAGAAATGGAGGCAGTGAAATAATTTGTTTATCTTACATAACTGTCTAATCTTTCTTGCATAGTTTTTAGTAAAACTAAAAGTGAAAGTATCAAATCTGGATGTACCAGCTAAACAGCAAATCTCGGTGCACGAGCCGTACCAGATGTTGGTTTAAGATTTGTTTTTAAGACTGAGAAAATATGCCAAAGTTGAGAAATAATTTTTCAAACTCCTACAGTTGAAAACATGTTTACATCCACCTAATGAGACGACATGTGCACATTTGATCTGACTGTCTGAAGTTAAATAAGATTAAAATTCAATTGCTTTTAGTTATTTAGAAGTAATATGTTTTGAAAGACAATTATCACTGATATTAACAAAATGTTCTGAATTTGAAGAACGTTACAAAAGAATACCTACCTACAAGGCTTCAATATTAAAGAAGAAAAACCACTTGGACTCACACCTGTTTGATTTAACCACGTCCACATGCATCTTGTAACTAAATAAGTTTTAAAAATGTGTAGGACAAAGGGTTTTGTGACAAAAACAACAAAATAACGGTACATACATTTATTTTCAACACGTTAAGATTATTATAATTGTATTTTTCTTGAACTGTCACTAATTAAAATAAATATATGTAAGACTGCCCTGTAGACAGATGGTCTGATAAATTTCGTTCAGTTGGGGACTAAAATTGCAACGTTTGTTACATTTTCACCTCGTGTGGTTGTTTTTCACGCTGCACTGTGTCAAACAAACCAAACTCTTTGACAAAACCTGATTACCCTCCTCGCCTGTGGTGGCGCTGCAACCAAAATCACTGGAGAAAACGGCATGAAAACCTTTTGAGAAGACACTGAGTGCAACTTCCTTCTTCAGAAAATGGAAACAGGAATTGAGTGGTGAGATTTTAGCGGATGTAGGATTTCTCTTTCTTTGGCAAAAGACCACGAGCCATTTTTCCCTCTGGTTTGATTAACATTTTGTTTTGGTTTTATTTACCCAGGAAGCTTTGCGCCATAGTTCACTTCCTGTTTTTGGAGTGGTCTCCAGGTCCGCTTGCCGTTCACATTTCAAACCCAGAGTTCACGTCAACAGAACTGAGACTTAGGTTTTTAGGTGGACCAGAGTTGGATTGCGGATTCACACCATCCCCCAAACAAACAGACATTCTTGGCAAACGAACTAGAGTTCAATTAAAGTGGACTAAAAGGCTGGTGCGAATGCACCCTGAGATGTGAAGAAACTATGGACTCGTTTAAATCATGAATTTTGTTTACTGTAAAATATTGTATCTGTTGATTTCCATGATTTGTCATTTATTTGTTCTTATGTCAAACTTGAAAGTTTCCTTTAATGACTTCTTTAAATGTCTTTCTTAACTTCATTGTGTTTTCCTTTTAATTTATTTTTGTTCCCTCTGTAAATCACTTCATTTTATGAATGGGACTGTACAAATATACTTGGCCTGCCACGCCTTACCATTTGCAGTCTCCTGTTTCTCTTCAGAGGAACAGGAACGGCCTTCACACAAAAGATTGGCTGAGATGTGACCCTCCTGCATCTGAGGTTTGAAAGAGAAGAAATCTTTAAATTCATACTTCTATGCAGTAGTGCGAGTCATTACTAAAAATCTTTGGAATGAAATTCTTTAACCCGACAAGGTGACGTTTGTTTTTGTGTGTCGTCAACACAGAAAGGTTCGGGGGACTCCACTCCTCCACCGGTGATCTCACAGGCGAATGTCAGAAGCCAATTCTCTGAACAAGACAAAACCATGAACGTCAAAGATCTAGTCAAGGTGTATGTTTGCTTTTTTTGTTGTTTGGTTTTATGTTTATTGAGTTGAGCTCCATGTGGAATTTATTACGTTTTAGAAAAGCTATCACAACACATAGCCTTTCCAAGTGCATATGGAGGTACATGAGCTAATTATGCTTGTGCTGAAAACGTTAAGAAGCTTTGTAAGACGTTTTGTTGTGAGAGTACAAGAAACTTAATGGCAAGAACTGACTCAGTCGTAAAACTTAACTGTTAATTTTTTGCTAGGCTTTTAACAACTGTTACCAACAACGTCCTCCACTGCCGACCAAGCCACCGAGCGAACAGACCACAAGGAAAATTATAAAACATGTGAGTATTTTCAGCTTCAGTAGATCCTTCAGTGTTTCAGTAGATCCTCCAAATGGATCATTGACGTTTTGCTGAAACTCTGTCTGTATGTAGGACGGCTCATCTGTTTCCTTCAAGCCAATGACACGTGAGTGAAATGATTTACCATCCGATGTAAAATGAAATCATTTTGTTGAGGTGCCAGCCATTTTGTCCCTTCAGCAGTTTTGCCATTTTTATGTTTTCATATCCTACATTTTCAGATATAAAAGCAGTTGGCATTTTGTACCACCCAGGTAGTTTGTAGTCACCGTGGGGACAAATCAAAACCGTTTCTTTAAAGTAAACCTGTAATCTGCTCAAAGCTTTTATGTGAGTCCAGTATGAAATGTATCAATAGCTACATTGTTCTTAGTTCTTTTGGTTTAACAGAGAATCATTCTACTGGACCAAAAGAGTATCATGCTCATTATCAATAAAAACAAGGCAGGATATAAAACTTTCAGGTACAATATATAGAGGAGATTTAAGCATGTCTATTTGTTTCAGTAACTAATCAAATACTCTACCAATTAAAATTATTAAGAGAAATAAACAAATACTTGTAGTTGCAACTTGCTGCTAACTAACAAACAGAGGTTCAGATTGTTGAAGCAAAGAAGAAGAAGGGGCAAACGTAACCTGAAGGCCTTTATTGCTGAACAGTTTTTTGTTCATTTGCAGCATGGGACAACGTTTTGAAGAACCTCAAACTTAAAGAATTATCCAACGAACAGTAAGTAGACTATTGTATCTCGTGTTCTGTTATATGTGGAATATTTTTAGAATAAATTACAGAAAATAGCAGAGCAGCTGGTAGTGCTGTTGCCTCGTGGAAAGAATTGCCTCGATTGGAAAGCGTCATATGTGGGTTCTCTCTACTGGTACTGCAGCTTCCTCCTGCTGTCCACAAACATGACTGCTAGGTTGACTGGTCGATTGTCCTTGGCTGTGAATGTGTGGATGCATGTTGGTGTGTTTCTGTATTGCCCTGTGATGAATTGATGAACAGAGGATCCCCCAAATACGCATCCAGTATGGATGTCTATTGGATGGAACATAGAACAGGTTCTCATCTAATTGCTGCTTTTTATTTACGTCTATTTACAAGTTTTGGTTGCAAAAACCCCCACCAATTTAGTAGTTTCAAAACTTTTATATCCACTGTCTATATTTTCAATGGTTTGAATGTTTTAACTCCAATCTTTCTGAACTGAACATGTTCAAAGAAGTCTGATATTCTTGTAATGCTCCAGGGTCATCAATGTTAAAGCTGGGCATCTGTACAAAGCAATCCAGAGATACATCCAACTAATGTCTACACATGATGGGAAACTTAAAGTGCTCATCTCGGAGTTCTGTACCATCGCTGACAACTTGGACAAGGTAATGTTACACAATACAATTCTACACAATGAAAACATGAAGGTCCAGATGTCTCTCTCTTGTTGTAGTGAACGTCTGTTGACTTTTGACTGAGCTGAGTTCATTGTATCAGGTGAGAACGATTATGCTTTCAGGTTTCAAAGGGAACAAAGATCGCCGGCATCACTGGAGGAGCATCAACAGCAGCAGGGGGAGTGGCAGCTGCCGCCGGGGTGATCCTGGCCCCTTTCACAGCGGGAGCCTCACTGGCCCTCACCGTTGTTGGGGCCGGAGTGGCTGCAGCCGGCGGTGTCACCGGGGCGTCAGCAGCCATCGCAAACAAGGTAGCATGAAGACGCTTACTCAGGACTTTGTTAATACTTTCACTTAAGTCCCACAGTGTTAGAAAATCCTGCAGTTGCATTTTGATTAGTAAATTATTTAATAGTTTCAGCCAACTCACATTTTCCCAAATCTTTTCCTTAATCTCACTGTTCCAATCATTTTCTGTGGCCTTTAGCTTCTTTTGCATTACTGTTGTTGAACATGCTCCACTCACAGAATGACTTTTAACTACAACAGTGTTGCTAGTTAATAAAGTGAAGCGAATAAAGGGAAGTTAATAAATATCAGAATTCCTTTTACTGCAATAAACACAATTTCTGAACTTCTAACGTCTGTTTTGTCAGGTTAATCTGAATCAAGACAAAAAGAAAATTGAGAGTACCCTTCAGGAGTTCAAAGAGCCTTATGAAGAAATCCTAACATGCCTGAAGTTCATTAACAAGGGCCTGGACCTGCTGAAGTCCTATGGTGTGTCTGTTCTCAAAGTCATGGTGGACAAAAACGAGATGGTTTCAAAGGAGGCAGCCTCTGCTGTGCAGCTGACTATTGGGAACGCGAGCTCCATGGATTCAGAGAAGAGCAACAACGCTCCCGGCCTGCTGGATGGCTTCGCACTCGGCATGGAAATCTACTTCAATAAAGATGGAAAGACGGTGAAGAAAAGGCTCGCGTCGCAGCTCGCCGTAAATATCCGAAAACTAGCAGAAGACCTTGCTTCTGGTCTGGAAGAGCTTCATGAGATAAAGGATGTGTTCAGGAACGCTTAAAAGATAAATCTTGCACCTTTCAGAAATTGCGGTTTCTGAAAGGCACAAGATAGAAAAAAGTTTATGGTTCAACTTGGGTTTTTTCTAGGTTCATGCAATATTTTAAAATGCTTAATCAGCCTATATTTAATGATTGTAAACACTAGAAAATAAGCTTGTATTTTCTTTTCCTTGATCTATTGGCTTCTTTGGTATTTCGTGTTATTTTTACGATTGAGCTTTCTTAATAAAGTCCTGTAGTCAAGGATGAAACATCACGGTGGAATGAGTGTCGCTTATTTGGTGTCTGTGTTCAGGCTGGTTTTGTTGTCCATCACACTAAATCTAAGTTAAAGGCACATATTAACCTCCAGGGGGCAGTCCAGTTATCAGCTCTTCTTCTTTTTATTCTTTTCTATGATGGCGGATCGCGAGCAACTTCAAGGTGAATACCGCCATCTACTGTACATGAGTGTGAAGCTGCATTAATGCATTAACGCGCATCAATTACGTACACTGTTTTTAAATTTCGTATCACGAAGCTTCGGGTCTGAAGACGGTGAGGTTGGGTTTTTGTTTGAAGAAACTAGAAAACCGCACACAAACAGAAAACCACTCAATAATAATAATAATAACAATAATAATAATAATAAAAAAAAAAATAATAATAATAATAATAATAATAATAATAATAATAATAAAAACAACTTAAAAAAACAGAAGAGAACGAAAACAGGAAGTAAGGTAAACACAGATCAGAAAAGGTCAGACTGACTAAAATAAGGAATGAAACTACAAACAAGAAGTCAGAAGAAAGACTACTGATTAAACGTAACTACACAACAAAATAAACACAAAATCCAACCTGTGCCTGAAGTGAATGGAAGAGAACCTTATTAAATTTATCTCTATAAAAATAGTTTTACTATATATATATATATATATATATATGAGTGTGAAGCTGCATTATATATATAGGATT